>AWOL01S0035155.1:0-12207 GCA_000715115.1 Nicotiana otophora
CCACCAAAGTCTCTAAAAATTCACACAAACCCAAAGGAACTAATGTGATACTTTACTTTTTTACGCAAAAATAATGTTGAAAGGATTACAACTGTTTGGATGAAAGAAACAGTAAAACAGAAAAGATAGACAGGGACTTCAAGGTCTGTGAACGCTGACAAATCTACCTTGAGTCTCCGGATAGTGGGTCCAACAGCTAAAATCTCGATCGACTCAAGCTGGTACCAAAATCTGCATAAAAGTGTAAAGTGCAGTATCAGTACAACTGACCCTATATACTGGTAAGTATCGAGCCTAACCTCGACGAAGTAGTGACGAGGCTAAGACAATACACCTACAAATCAACCTGTACAATTTAAAAGTGTGTATACAAATAACAACAATGAAGAATTAGACAAGTAATATCGGGAGGGGGAAAACATGTAGAGGGGAATATGAGATAAAGAACTACAGTAGAATGATAACTGGAACAGTCAATATACTATGAATCAACAGGAACGGTGAATACAGTAAAGGAATAATCAATTGTACGGCATTACCCTTCGTGCTTTTACTCTCAACCTTACCATAAAATTAATAGAAACGGCACGGTATCACCCTTCGTGCATTAACTCTCATATCATGGCACAGCATCACCCTTTGTACATTAACACTCACAATATGGCACGGCATCACCCCTCGTGCATTAACACTCACAATATGGCACGGCATCACCCCTCGTGCATTAACACTCACAATATGGCACGGCATCACCCTTCGTGCATTTACACTCACAATATGGCATGGAATCACCCTTCGTGCATTAACACTCTCCCTTCCCATAAAGCAATGAACAATTAACAACAGGGAGATAGAATAACAAATACAAGTCTTACTTCAACATTTGGCTCCACAATATCAACCTTAACTTCGGAGTCAATATTTAATTATCACCAGAAGCTCCATAAACATGATAAGAACAATCAACTTAACAGCACTAGTCTAAACATGTAGTAATTAGGCATGGAAAAAAGAGACAATATGAAAAAATGAGAGAAACAAGGAAAACAGGTAAATTGGCGATGTATAAATACTCGTCACCTCACATATACGCCGCTCACATGAATTTCACATAGCAATTAATCCGGGGTTCCTAGTTTCCTCAAGTCAGGGTTAACCAAGATACTTACCTCGCTCCGAAAGCCACTTAATACTCAATCACAACTTTTCCTCTAGAATTCACATCCAAACCACCCGTATCTATAAAAAAAAGTGAATCAATAATATCACATGTTGCTAAAGGAATCAATTACATTTGCATAAATTTAGATTTTTTCAAATTTTTCTCCAAAAAGTCAAAACTTCACCCCTGACTCGCTTGGTCAAAACCCGATGTTCGGACTAAAATCCACTTACCTGTTCACCCCCGAGTTCGGATATATAATTGGTTTTAAATCCAACCTCAATTTGAGGTCTACATCCCCAAACTTCCGAAATCCCTAGTTTCTACCCAAAACCCCTAATTCTACAATGAAATCTCTAGATTTTAGATTGGAAATTCATGAAATATAATGGGTAATTGAAAGAAAAAGGTTGAGAATCACTTACCAACACTTTGGGGAAGAAAATATCTCTTGCAAATCGCCTCTAGCCCGTTTGGTTCTTGAGAATGTGAAAAAAATGGCTAAATCCCATTTTTTATTCTGTTTTAAGTGTTGGGCAACATTGTTCATCGCGATCGCGTGAACACTGTCGCGTTCGCGAAGAGGAGCCTCCTAAGGACTTACGCGATTGCGGGAGGCTTTACGCGTTCACGAAGGTTTAGCCCGCCTTACCTTCGTGTTTGCGAGACAGGGCTCGCATTCGCATTGAGTTTACCAAGGTCCCCTGCCCAACCTATCTAAAGCTATGTGTTCGCGTTCGACGGGTCGCGTTCGCGTAGAGCAACTCCCCCCAATGCTCCACGTTCGCGATCATGGTCTCGCGTTCGCGTAGAGTAATTCTCCCCAGCCCAGGTTCCCTTTCGCGAGAGTGACTACGCGATCGCGAAGCACAACATATCAGATACCAGATACAGCATAGACACACCAGATTTTCTAAGTCTAAAATATCCCGTAGCCTATCCGAAACTCACCCGAGCACTCGGGGCTCCAAATCAAACATGCACACAAGTTTAAAAACATCATACGTACTTGCTCGCGCGATCAAATCGCCAAAATAACAGCTTAAACTACGAATTTAGCACCAAATCAAATGAAATTCTCAAGATCGCTTTAAAATTTCTATCTTCATAATCGGACGTCCGAATCACGTCAAACCAACTCTGTTTCTCAACATATTTCACAGATAAGTCATAAATATTATATTGGACCTATACAGGGCTCCGGAACCAAAATACGGACCCAGTATCAACAAGGTCAAACATCAACTAATTCTTAAAAATAATTAAATTTTCAGACTTTTACTTTTCATCAAAACTTCATAACTCGAGTTAGGGACCTCCGAATTCGATTTTGGGCATATGCTCAGGTCCCATAATTCGATACGGACCCACCGGGTTCGTCAAAATATGGATATGGGCTCATTCACCAAAAATATTGACCGAATTCAACTAAAATTAACTATTAAGGTAAAAATTTTATTTTTATCAATTTTCAACATAAACGTTTTTCGGAAACACGCCTGGACTGCGCACGTAAATAAATGAGATTTTTAAGGCTTAAGAGCGCAGATTCGATTTCTAAAACATAAGATGACCTTTTGGGTCATCATATTCTCCACCTCTAAAACAATCGTTCGTCCTCGAACGGACATAGAAAAGTACCTATGCTGGCATATCGGACTCGGACTCCCAAGTAGCTGCCTCAATAGGCTGACCTCTCCACTGCACTCGAACTGAAGAGTAACTCTTTGATCTCAACTGGCGAACTTGTCGGGATACAATAGCCACCGGCTCCTCCTCGTAAGTCAAACCCTTGTCCAACTGGACAGAGCTGAAATCTAACACATGGAACGGATCGCCGTGATACTTTCGAAGCATGGACACATGGAATACCGGATGAACAACTGCTAAACTAAGTGGCAACGCAAGCCTGTAAGCCACATCTCCCACTCTCTCCAGAATCTCAAAAGGTCTGATATACCTAGGGCTCAACTTGCCCTTCTTTCCGAACCTCATTACACCCTTCATGGGTGATACTCGAAGTAACACTCTCTCCTCGACCATGAATGCAACATCACGAACTCTGCGGTCGGCATAACTCTTCTGCCTGGACTTGGCTGTGCGAAGTCGATCCTGAATAATCTTGACCTTATCCAAGGCATCATGTACTAAGTCTGTTCCCAACGACCGAGCCTCCCTCAGCTCAAACCACCCAACTGGCGACCGGCACCGCCTACCACATATTGCCTCATAGGGATCCATCTGAATGCTCGACTGGTAGTTGTTGTTGTAGGCAAACTCTGCAAGGGGCAAGAACTGATCCTACGATCCTCCAAAGTCTATAACACATGGGCGGAGCATATCCTCCAAGATCTGAATAGTGCGCTCGGACTGCCTGTCCGTCTGAGGATGAAATGATGTGCTCAACTCAACCTGCGTACCCAAGTCACGTCGTACTGCCCTCCAGAAGTACGAGGTGAGCTGCGTACCTCGCTCAAAAATGATAGATACGGGCACACCGTGAAGACGGATGATCTCACAAATGTAAATCTCTGCCAACTGCTCCGAAGAATAGGTAACTGCCACAGGAATGAAGTGCACTGACTTGGTCAGCCTGTCCACAATGACCCAAACCGCATCGAACTTTCTCTAAGTCCGTGGGATTCCAACAACAAAATCCATAGTGATACACTCCTACTTTCACTCAGGAATCTCTATCTTCTGAAGAAAACCACCAGGTCTTGAATGCTCACACTTTACCTGCTGGCAATTTAGACATCAAGCTACATATGCAATTATGTCCTTCTTCATACTCCTCCACCTATAATTCTGCCGCAAGTCCTGATACATCTTGGCGGCACCTAGATGAATAGAATACCGGGAACTGTGGGCCTCCTCAAGAATCAACTCACAAAGTCCATCCACATTAGGCACACAAATACGACCCTGCACCCTAAAACTCCATCATCTCCAACAGTAACCTGTTTGGCACCACTGTGACGCACTGTGTCTCTAAGGACAAGCTGAGGATCGTCATACTGCCGATCTCTGATGCGCTCAAACAAGGAAGACTGAGAAACTGTATAAGCTAGAACATGGATAGGCTCAGAAATATCCAACCTCACGAACTGATTGGCCAGGTCCTGAACATCCAATGCAAGCGGTCTCTCACCAATTGGAATATAAGCAAGGCTACCCATACTAGCTGACTTTCTACTCAAAGCATCGGCCACCACATTGGCCTTCTCAGGATGATACAATATGGTAATATCATAGTCTTTCAATAGCTCTAACCACCTCCTCTGCCTCAAATTGAGCTCCTTTTGCTTGAACAAATATTGCAAGCTCTGATGATCCGTGAATACCTCACATGGCATGTCGTAAAGATAGTGCCTCCAAATCTTCCGCGCGTGAACAATGGCTGCCAGCTCTAGATCATGAAAATGGTAATTCTTCTCGTGAATCTTCAGTTGTCGCGAAGCATATGCAATAACCTTGCCACCCTGCATCAATACTGCACACAGACCAATACGAGATGTGTCACAATATACTATATAAGATCCTGAACCTATAGGTAATACCAATACCGGTGCCGTAGTCAAAGTTGTCTTGATCTTCTGGAAGCTCACCTCACACTCGTCTGACCACCTGAATGGGGCATCCTTCTGGGTCAACCTGGACAATAGGGCTGTTATGGATGAAAATCCTTCCACGAATCGACGGTAATAACCTGTCAATCCCAAGAAGCTACGGGTCTCTATAGCTGATGTGGGTCTAGGCCAGTTCTGGACTGCCTTAATCTTCTTGGGATCCACCTGAATATCCCTTGCTGATACAACGTGACCCAAGAAAGCAACTGAACTCAACCAAAACTCGCATTTTGAGAACTTAGCATATAATTGGCTGTCTCTCAGAGTTTGAAGAACGACCTGAAGGTGTTGCCTATGCTCCTCTCGGTTGTGGGAGTAGATCAAGATATCATCAATAAACACAATCACAAAGGAATCCAAGTAGGGCCTGAACACCCGGTTCATCAAATCCATGAATGTTGCTGGGGCACTTGTCAGCCCAAATGACATCACTAGAAACTCATAATGCCCATACCGAGTCCGGAAAGTTGTCTTAGGGACATCAGATGCCCTAATCCTCAACTGATGGTAGCCACATCTCAAATCAATCTTCGAAAATACCTTGGCGCCCTGAAGCTGATCAAATAAATCATCAATCCTTGGCAATGGATACTTGTTCTTGATGGTGACTTTGTTGAACTGCCGATAATCTATACACATCCTCATTGATCCATCTTTCTTCTTCACAAACAACACAGATGTACCCCAGGGCGAGACACTAGATCTAATGAAGCCCTTATCAAGCAAATCTTGCAATTGTTCCTTCAATTCTTTCAACTCTGGCGGGGCCATACGGTATGGCAGAATGGAAATGGGCTGAGTGCTCGGAGCCAAATCAATGCAGAAATCAATATCCCTGTCGAGTGGCATCCGGGGTAGGTCTGTAGGAAACACCTCTGGAAACTCACAAACAACCGACACTGAATCCATGGAAAGAACCTTCGTACTAGAATCGCGGACATAAGCTACATAAGATAGACACCCATCCTCAACCATATGCCGAGCCTTCATATAAGAGATAACCCTGCTGGTGGAATGGCCAGAAGTCCCTCTCCACTCCAATCGAGGCAACCCCGGCAAGCTAAGGTCATCATCTTGGCGTGACAATCCAATATAGTGTGATAAGGTGACAACCAATCCATACCCAAGATGACATCGAAATCAACCATATCGAGAAGTAGAAGGTCTACATAAGTCTCAAGGCTCCCAATGGTAACTACACATGAACGATAAACACGATCTACAAAAATAGCATCTCTCACAGGTGTGGACACATACACATGAGCACTCAAAGAATCACGATACACAGCCAAATATGAAGCAAACTAGGATGACACGTAGGAATAAGTAGATCCCGGATCAAATAGAACTGAAGCATCTCTACTGGAAACTAAAACTACCTATAATAACAGCATCGGATGACTCAACCTCAGGTCTGGCTGGAAAAGCATAACACTGGGGTTGGGCCCCACCACCCTGAATTACGTCCATGGGACGCCCTCTAACTGGATGGTCTCCACCTCTAACGGTCTGACCTCTACCTCTAACAGTCTGGCCTCTACCTCTGGCTGCCTGACCCCTGCCTCTGGCTGGCTGAGCAGGTGGTGCAGCAACTAGTGCCGGAACCATGGCACAAGAACTCTGATACTGTGAGCTTCTTGTTACCCGAGGGCAAAATCTAGCAACGTAACTCGGATCACCACAAGTATAAAATGACCTCGGCTGCTGTGACTGCTGACCCTGAAAATGACCATGTCGACCTGAGTAACCACCCTGATAACTCTGGAGCAGAGGTGCTCTAATAGGAGCTGGTGGTGCACTGTAGGCTAGCTGGTCGGAGTAAGGCATAAGAGGACCACGACCACCTGAGGTACCGTGGGATGCCTGGAGTGCTGAATGAAACGGCCTGGGAGGATGGCCTCTACCGAAAGTACCCCTGCCTCTAGATGAGGCACCGCTGAACTCACCGAAATGATGAGGTCTTTTGTCAGACCCCTGACCTCACTGAGCAAGAACCATCTCGACTCGTCTGGTGACATTAGCAGCCGCCTGAAAAGAAATCTCACTCCTAGTCTCCTTAGCCATCTGCAATCTGATAGGTTGAGCAAGTCCGTCAATAAACCTCCTCACCCGCTCTCTCTCTCGGTGGGAAGAAGAAGAATGGCATGACGGGCCAAATCTACAAAACGGGTCTCATACTAAGTAACAGTCATACTGCCCTGCTGGAGACGCTCGAACTGACGGCGTCGCTCCTCTTTCAATGTGATAGGCAGAAACTTTTCTAGGAAGTTGAGAGAATTGGTCCCAAGTAAGAGCAGGCGACCCAACTTGTCTGGTCAACAAATAATCTCTCCACCATTTCTTGGCGGAACCAGTCATCTGAAATACAGCAAAATCGACCCTATTGGTCTCCACTATACCCATATTCCATAGCACCTCATGCAAACTGTCAAGATACTCATGGGGATCCTCTGAAGAAGCACCACTTAAGTGAACCAGGAAGAGCTTGGTAAACCTGTCCAATCTCCATAAAGCCTCAGAAGACATAACTGACCCATCACCGGTCTATGCCGCAACAACCGGCTGAACTACTCCGACTGGATGAGCGGCTGGGGTCTGATACTGGGGAGCCATCTGCTCCGGAGTGCGAGTAGAAGGAGTCTGGGCTCCTCCTCCAGCCTGAGAGACGGCTGGTGCCGTGGGAAATGCGCCAGTATGGGCCACACTCTCCATAAGGCCCACCAAACGGACCAAAGCATCCTGAAGCATTGGGGTGGCAATGGACCCCTCCGGAACCTGAGCTGGTCCAATAGGCACACCCTGGGCTGGAACCTCCTCATCAAACTCTACCCGAGGCTCCACCGCTGGTGCCGCTGCTCGGGCTCTAGGCTGAGCCCTACCCCTGCCTCGGCCTCTGGCACGGCCTCGACCTCTGCCCCTCATAGGAGCTGCCACTGGACGCTCTGGCTGCTGCTCAGCTGAGAAAGTGGTACGTGTTCTCGCCATCTGCGAGAGAATAAGAGTTCAATCCATATTGAAAAAACAACATCACACGACAGAGGAGAATAGAAGTGAAATTTGTTCCAAAACTTCATAGCCTCTG
Organism: Nicotiana otophora; assembly: GCA_000715115.1. NCBI lineage: Eukaryota > Viridiplantae > Streptophyta > Magnoliopsida > Solanales > Solanaceae > Nicotiana > Nicotiana otophora. Next base: position 7,874 of record AWOL01S0035155.1, read on the forward strand.
GAAAATAAGCACAGACATCTCTGTATCGATCTTCCAGACTCTACTAAGCTTGCTTGTGAATCTTGAGACCTAGGCAACCTAGTGTTATAATACCAACTTGTCACGACCCGAAAATTTCTACCGTCGGGACCGTGATAGCGCCTAACTTTTCACTTGCTAGGCAAGCCTACGTTAGATAATCATGAAACCAATCCTTATTCCATTAAGTAAATAACAACATTTATCTAAGATGAAATATAGTGAGTGTGGAATAATAAAAACAATTGCATTAACTTCTACTACCCGGATCTGGAGTCACAATTCACGAGTATTCTAGAATTTACTACAAGTAATAGTTTGAAAGGAATACAACTATTTGGATGAAAGAAACAGTAAAACAGAAAAGATAGACGGGGACTTCAAGGTCTGTGAATGCCGATAGATCTACCTTGAGTCTCCAGATAGTAGGTCCAACAGCTAAAATCTCGATCAACCCGAGCCGGTACCAAAATCTGAACAAAAGTACAGAGTGTAGTTTCAGTACAACCGACCCCATGTACTGGTAAGTGTCGATCCTAACCTCGACGAAGTAGTGACGAGGCTAAGACAAGACACCTACCAATCAACCTATACAATTTAGCAGTGTGTATACAAATAACACCAATGAAGAGTTAGACAAGTAATATCGAGAAGGGAAAAACATGCTGAGGGGAATACGAGATAAAGAACTACAGCAGAATGATAACTAGAACAGTCAGTATATTATGAATCAACAGGAACAGTGAATATAGTAAAGGAAAAATAAATTGCACGGCATCACCCTTCATGCTTTTACTCTCAACCTTACCATAAAATCAATAAAAATGGCACAGCATCACCCTTCGTGCATTAGCTCTCATATCATGGCACGGTATCACCCTTCGTGCATTAACACTCACAATATGGCACGACATCACCCCTCGTGCATTAACACTCATAATATGGCACGGCATCACCCTTCATGCATTAACACTCACAATATGGCACGACATCACCCCTCGTGCATTAACACTCATAATATGGCACGGCATCACCCTTCATGCATTAACACTCACAATATGGCACGACATCACCCCTCGTGCATTAACACTCATAATATGGCACGGCATCACCCTTCATGCATTAACACTCACAATATGGCACGACATCACCCCTCGTGCATTAACACTCATAATATGGCACGGCATCACCCTTCATGCATTAACACTCACAATATGGCACGACATCACCCCTCGTGCATTAACACTCATAATATGGCACGGCATCACCCTTCATGCATTAACACTCACAATATGGCACGACATCACCCCTCGTGCATTAACACTCATAATATGGCACGGCATCACCCTTCATGCATTAACACTCACAATATGGCACGACATCACCCCTCGTGCATTAACACTCATAATATGGCACGGCATCACCCTTCATGCATTAACACTCACAATATGGCACGACATCACCCCTCGTGCATTAACACTCATAATATGGCACGGCATCACCCTTCATGCATTAACACTCACAATATGGCACGGCATCACCCTCCGTGCTTTAACACTCTCCCTTCCCATAAAGCAATGAACAATTAACAACAAGGAGATAGAATAACAAATACAAGCCTTACTTCAATATTTGGTTCCACAATATCAACCTTAACTTCGGAGTCAATATTCAATTATCACCAGATGATCCATAAACATGATAAGAGCAATCAACTTAACAGCACTAGTCTAACATATAGCAATTAGGCATGGGAAAAAGAAAAAATATGAGAAAACGAGAGAAACAGGGAAAACAGGTAAATTAGCGGTGCATAAGTACTCATCACCTCACATATACGCCGCTCACGTGAATTTTACATAGCAATTAATCTGGAGTTCCTAATTTTCTCAAGTCAGGGTTAACCAAGACACTTACCTCGCTCCGAAGGCCACTTAATACTCAATCACAGCTTTTCCTCTAGAATTCACTTCCAAACCACTCGTATCTATTAAAATATGACTCAATAATATCACATGTTGCTAAAGGAATCAATTACATTTGCATAAATTTAGATTTTCCCAGTTTTTTCTCCAAAAAGTCAAAAATCAACCTCGGGCCCGCTTGGTCAAAACCCGAGGTTCGATCCAAAATTTACTTACTCGTTCACCCCCGAGCCTGGATATATAATTGATTTTGGAATCCGACCTCAATTTGAGGTCTAAATCTCCAAATTTTCGAAATCCGTAGTTTCTACCCAAAACCTTAATTCTACCATGAAAACTCTAGATTTTAGGTTGGAAACTCATGAAATGTAATGGGTAATTGAAAGAAAATGGTTTAGAATCACTTACCAACACTTTGGGAAAGAAAATATCTCTTGAAAATCGCCTCTAGCCCATTTGGTTCTTGAGAATGTTAAAAACATGGCTAAATCCCGTTTTTGATTCTGTTTTAAGTGCTTGGCGACAGTGCTCATCGCGATTGCGTGAACACTGTCGCGTTCACGAAGAGAAGCCTCCTAAGGACTTACGCGATATCGGGAGGATTTACACGTTCGCAAAGGTTTAGCCCGCCTTACCTTCGCGTTCGCGAGACAGGGCTCGCGTTTGCATAGAGTTTCCCAGGTCCCCTGCCCAGCCTAGCTAAAGTTATGTGTTTGCGTTTGACGAGTCGCGTTCGCGTAGAGCAACTCCCCCCAATGCTTTGCGTTCGCGACCATGGTCCCGCGTACGCGTAGAGTAAAATCCTCCCCAGCTTAGGTTCCGGTTCGCGATCGCGAAGCACAACATATCAGATACCAGATACAGCATAGACACACTAGATTTCCTAAGTCTAAAACACCCTGTAGCCTATCTGAAACTCACCCGAGCCCTCGGGGCTCCAAACCAAACATGTACACAAGTCTAAAAATATCATACGGACTTGCTCACGCGATCAAATATCCAAAATAACACCTAAAACTACGAATTTAGCACCAAATCAAATGAAATTCTCAAGAACACTTTAAAATTTCTATCTTCACAACCGGACGTCCGAATCACGTCAAACTAACTCCGTTTCTCACCAAATTTCACAGATAAGTCATAAATATTTTATTGGACCTATACAAGGCTCCGGAACCAAAATACGGACCCGGTATCAACAAGGCCAAACATCAACCAATTCTTAAAAATAATTAAATTTTTAGACTTTTAGTTTTCATCAAAAATTCGTAACTCGAGCTAGGGACCTCTGAATTCGATTTCGGGCATACGTCCAGGTCCCATAATTTGATACGGACCCACCGGGACCGTCAAAATACGGATCCGGTCCCGTTTATCAAAAATATTGATCGAAATCAACTAAAATCAACTTTTAAGGCAAAAATTCTTATTTTCATCAATTTTCAACCTAAAAGTTTTTCGGAAACACGCCCAGACTACGCACGTAAATCGAGGAAGCTAAAAATGAGATTTTTAAGGCTTAAAAGCGTAGATTCGAGTTCTAAAACATAAAACGACCTTTTTGGTCATCATAGGTGGGGTGTGGGGGTAGGGTGTGGGGATGGAAAATAGGGTGGGGAAGGTTGAGAAGGAGTTTTGGAAAATATTTTCCCTTCTCTTAATAGGAAAAATATTTTCCTCCAATTAGAGGAAAATGAATTCACGAAGAAAATATTTTCCAAAATATTTAGGCCAACCAAACATGAAAAAATTGAAAAATATTTTACTTTATACCAAACACACCCTTAATGTTATTGGTAAAAAATAACCTCAATTTCAAGGTTGAATCCCAAATAAATTGTTTTTCAATCAAGGTCATTCATCCACTATATGAATGCTCATTTTCATTTACTCTCTTCACATATATTTTATTTTGATAGTAAAATTTTCTGTTTAAGGCTTCTAATTTGGACCGGATTCTAACATTTGGTCCCTTTTTGCTGGGTTATTTCTTTGTTCACTTTTAGGGTGTGTTTGATATAACGGAAAATATTTTCCGTGGAAAATATTTTCTTGGAAAACAAATAGTAATCTTACTCATTTTTCGATGTTTGATACGCAAATTAAGGAAAATAACTTTTCAAAAGTATTCATAAATAATTTATATACAATAAACATGAAGCCATAAACTTTCGAATCAACCACCTTCCAAATCCACAAATTTCATAAACTTCTAAACCGCTAAACTTTCGAACCCGTAAACTCTATAATTTCTAAATTCGCAAACTTTCAAACACATAAACCTCCGAACTCATAACTTTGGAACTCGTAAAATTTCGAACCTGTAAACTAAAAAATGAAAAAAACAGAACTGAAAATATAAAAAAAATATTTTTTTTTTTGCCGGGGAGG
>AWOL01S0035155.1:19600-35183 GCA_000715115.1 Nicotiana otophora
CTTATCGGGCGGATTGGGCGGTTAATTACTCTTAACGGTTTGGCTTAACGGTTATCGGCTATTAAATGTATTAATCCGCTAGCCACCCGATAAGATATCGGGCGGATTGGTATCGGTTTAGCTCTTATCGGGCGGTTATCGGGCGGTTTATCGGCCTAATTAAATCTATATTGCGTGCATTAATTGTTTGTTGACCGCCTAGCATACAAATTCATAATAGGAAATTACACATTGAGTCCCGACAAACATGTCTGCCAACGCCTACATAAGAATAATGTAGTGTGTCATGTGTTGTAGATTGAAAAAAGTAGAACACATTGTAGACTAGATTACATCCCAAAGCAGACTACATATGAGTCCAGACATACATGTATGTTAACGCCTACCATTAAATCCCCAAGCAGACTACATTACATGAGTCCAGACATGCATATGTTTGTTAACGCCTAGCATACAAATTCAGAATAGGAAATTCCAGTCTATATTCAAAGTGAGTCCAGGATACATATTTCAAAATGATTAATCCATAAGTGAGCAGAATACACAGAAATGTTTGGCCTGCAGCTAACGCCTAACAGAGCTTGAATTTATGTAGCTTCAAAGTTCAAACAACAACTTCAAATTTCTAACTTAAACTCTCAACCAAGCATTTCACGCTATATCATTAACCATACAAACAACACCGAGCAAAAGGCAGTTATGTATAGAAATAGGTATGGATTATAAGTAGTAAACAATTTACAGGAAACGCAGATGCGCTATTTCCCCAGAACATAAGTCAAGATAGTACTATCGTCAATATTGTGGGATAAAAGTTGTGGCAACAACACTGTTGTTCTTCTATTAAACATAGACAACAGACATTAGTTTTAAAAAACAAAAGCAGAGGTGAACCATAGACAGCAGCTTAAACAATCTTATAGCAGGGTGGGAGAATAAACTAAGCAAATAGCTGGAAGAAGTGGAAGAGTTTTTGATATTTAATATATATATGGATAAAAACAAATATTATATATATATATATATATTCTTAACGGGTTAACGGATTATCCGTTAAGAAAATTGAATAATCCGCCCCCAAACCGATAAGCCGTTAATAAACAAATTTCAATTCGTTCCCCGTCCGTTAAACCGTTAACCCGATACCAATAGGCCATTAAGCTTCGGTTTCGGTTCGGTTTTCGATTTCGGTTTGATTTTGAACACCCCTATTCATGATTTGCTAATTGAAGTTGGTGACCATAATAAATAATAGTCAATGACAAAGAAATTACCATGTGCATCTACACGAACGATATGTTAATAAGAAGTTGGGTCATAACCTACATGGATAAAACCTGATTTCTATTTTTCAGTATTAATTGAACGAAAAGTAGTTTAAGAATAAGAAAGGACTTTAGAATCGGATACACTCGCCTAGCGAAAAGGCCCGACCCTACCAATCAAATATCAAAAAGAAAGAAGAGAAAGAAAGGAGAATATATCACTCACTAATATTTTATTGAAAAACTCTGTATTGGATGGATTTTCATTGTCGGTTATTAAAACCGGTTGCCTTGCAACTGGGGCTCCAAACCCTCAATCATGAAAAACTATTATGTAAAGTCTCATAGTTCAACCCCGACTCTCAAGCCTTATTTATTGATTTTTTTTTGTGTCACTAAAGCTCTTGCTTTAAATTTTTGTTGACGACTTTTTTCTAGTAATTTGACTTCATTTCAAAGTGCCTTGTGTCTTTCAAAATTTTCATCCCATCTTCTTCGAGCCTAGACGACTCCCTTTTCTTCTTAGGCACTTCAACCAATTTTCTCTCATTTCCCAAAGTAACTGTGTTGACTTGAGTATTTTTCTCTGTATCATTTGGGAGAGCTCTAGCGATTCTAATGTATTAACCAACATAATCTTTTATCCTAAAAATAGAATTGGATGATCAATAAGAAAAGAAAAAACTTAAAGGGAAAATAATTCTTCCAAAATCATATAAAAGCATTAAAAACAAAAGTATTTTTTGAACATAAAAGGAAGCTTATATTACTTAAACAAAAGTATTACATAATTCTAACATAGTCACGAAGGATATTACTATTGTTTATAGCAGCGAGGCTATTACAAACACTGGTAGGTAAATACTTAGTATCATTACATAATCCTTGCTTGTTTTTTTCTAATTCAGGTTCAACAAAAAGTGGTGGACGAGCAAGGTAAACACATCTTGTAGGCTTGAAGTGGCTAACAACTTCCTTGGCTAGTTGATGTGCTACTCTATTTCCTTCTATGACGTTATGTCTGGTTGTTGGAATTCTCGGTTGGTGCATTAATGACCTGCAATTGAGCAAAGTGTTGTTAACGAGGGCATTATCCTCATTTAACAATCTGATTATTTCTGAGGAGTCTATTTCGATCTCCAAGTGAGGCAACATCATATCTAATGCTATTTTTAATCCTTGCTCCAATGCTAGTAGTTCCGCCTGCAAAGAAGTTGCTGCATAACAAGATTTATAAAAGCCCATGATCCAGTCGCCTTTGTTATTTCTAAAGACTTTTCCTATGCCTGCATACAAAATGGCTTTTAAGAAAGCACCATTAATATTAAGCTTGACTTTGTTGTGATGAGGCTTAATCCAACCCATGTCTATTTTGATTTTAGTTGTTTGTTGAGGATTTCTTTCAGTGAAGAAATTGTACTCCCATGCTTGTTTGAGAATTATTGACACACACAAGTCTAGGTTTAGGTTATTATAATTATTATTGTTTCTATTTTTCTAAAGTTTTCATATGGAAAATAGGAAAATATTTTTCCATTGGTACGTGTGGTTCCTACTTTGCAATGGAGAATATTTTAGTTCGATTAGCCAGTGGGAGTTAATAGGGTATGGATTAAGAATCAATCCTAGATTTCTCTAGAAGCGAGTTGCTATAGGACACTTAAGAAAGATGTGGTGAGTATCTTCGGCCCCTTGTTTGCAAACAGGGCAATTGGCATCAGTGTTGATGCCAATATGGTGTAAGAAAGCCCTACCTGATATACGGTTATGTAGGCATTGCCAAAAGAATTTTTTTTATTTTATTAGGGCATTGATATCCAAGTGAAATCCAACTTTGGGATTAGTTTAGGGGTAGAATATTGTCAAGGAGTGTGTAACAAGATTTAATAGTAAAATCTCCACTACTGCTAGGAGCCCAAGTCATATAGTCCCTGTCAAAGTGCTTTCTAGGAATTGGGATAGCTTTAATATTATTAATAATAGAGCTTGGTAGAACAAACGAAATTTTGGAGGTATCCCATCTATATCCATTCATTAGGTCTTGTAATGAGAGGTTATAATCTATTAGATGCAATGGTCCTTCAATACTGCTTCTAAGGTTAGGGTTGTTGTGGATTCATCTAGAATTCCAAATATTAATTTTTGAGTTCTTGCTAGGGTGCCACATAATACCTTGGTTGCAAACTGTAACGATCTGACTGGTCGTTTTGAGTATTATAACCTCGTTTCCTTATTTACTGCTCAAGTTATACTTTATAATTATTTTATAACTTACCGTGTTAGTTGGTTCTGGTCCGGAAGGTTTTTGGAGTGAAATGAGACACTTAGTCTCATAATTAAAAACTTAAGTTGGAAAAGTTGACCAGTTATTGACTTATGTGTAAACGACCTCAAAATTTCATTCTGATGATTTCAATAGCTCCGTATGGTAATTTTGGACTTAAGAACGTGTCCGAAAAATTATTTGGAGGTCCATAGTGGAATTAGGCTTGAAATGGCGAAACTCAAATTTTTAAAAAGTTTGACCGGGGGGTTGACTTTTTGATATCGGGGTCAAAATCTAATTCTGGAAATTTTAATAGGTTTGTTATGTCATTTATGACTTTTATACAAAATGTAAGGTCAATCGGACTTGATTTGATAGGTTGTGGAAACTTAAAATTTTAAAGTTCATTAGGCTTGAATTGGGGTATGATTCGTGATTTTAGCGTTGTTTGAGGTAGTTTGAGGGTTCCGACTAAGTTTGTATGGTGTTTTAGGACTTGTTGGTATATTTGGTTGAGGTCCCGGGGGCCTCGGGTGAGTTTCGGAGGGTTAACGAATCGAATTCAGACTTAGAAAAAACTCTGAAGGTTTCTGCCATCTGATGTAATCGCACCTGCGGAATTTTCATCGCAGGTGCGAGCTCATAGAAGCGAGCCTTCCATCGCAAATGCGTCCAGGCGTAGCTGGGGCTTCGATCGCAAAAGCGGCAGGTAGCCGCAGAAGTAGCCTCGCACCTGCGGGCATTTCATCGCAGAAGCGCAAGGGCGCTTGGTGAGGCAGCTTCGCAGAAGCGGACAGCTCCTCGCAGAAGCATGTCCGCAGATGCGCATAAAATCCTGCAGAAACGGAAACCCCTGGGCAGTACAAAAACAGATGGGTTCCGAGATTTTGCCATTTTTGGGCATTTCAAGCTCGGGCTGGGCGATTTTGAGCGAGGTTTTCACGAAAAAGTTTGAGGTAAGTCACTTGTTATCATTTCTACATCATAATATTGAATTATCATCAAATAATCCGACTAGATTACATATTTTTGAGGTGTAAATCGGGAATTTGAACTTAGGGATTTGAAAATAAGATTTAAAGATTTGGAGGTCGAGTTGAGGTCGGATTTTGGTAAAATTGGTATGGTTAGACTCGTGGTTGAATGAGCTTCCGGATTTTGTAACTTTCGTCGGGTTCCGAGAGGTAGGCCCCACGGGCAACTTTTTAGCTAAATTTCGGATTTTGATGGAAAATTAATATTTTCTTATGAAATTAATTTCAATAAATTTTATTGACTGAATCAAATTATCTGTTGCTAGATTCGAGGCATTTGGAGGCCAATTCACGAGGCAAAGACATTGCAGAATAAGGAATTACACGGTTTAAGGTAAGTAACAGTTCTAAATTTGGTCTTGAGGGTATGAAACCCCGGAATATGTATTATGTGATTGATTTTGAGGTGACGCACATGCTAGGTGACGGACGTGTGAGCGTGTACCGTAGGAATTATGACTTGGTCAATTCCATGGAACTGTGCAGTTGAAATATCTGTTGATATCCATACATTTGTCCCCGTATTAGAGAAATTGATCTATAAATCATGTTGAAATCATATGTTTACACTGTTCGGACCCACAGAGGTCGTGTACTTGTGAAATTATCTGCTAAATTATTGTTTTGAACTCAGTCAGAGTTTTATTTGCACATTTTTACCTCAGTCTTTCTTATTCATTATTGATGCATCATATCATTGTTGTTGGGCTGCTTATCATGATTTTTGAGATCCCGAGAGACTGGAGAGGTTAATGACTCAGTGAGGCCGAGGACCTAATTGTGAGGATATTTGTGGGATCGAGTTGCGCGCCGCAGCATGTTTCATTGTTATATGCCATGATTGGCTTGATATAGCGTTTGGGCTGAAGTAGCCCCTCCGAAGTCTGTACACACCTCCAGTGAACTCAGGTACCTACTGAGTGCCAGTACCGAGTGCGAGTGCCAAATGACGAGTGATGAGTAACTGTGAGGAATGAGTGAATGTGAGGAAAGAGTGACTGTGAGGTTGGAGTGAATGGGAGGACTGAGTGACTGTTACTCTGAGAGGATGCATTGATTCCATTATTTTCTGCATTTTAGCTGTCATATATCACTATTTTGGAACATTGAGAAAAAAATATTATTTTCTATTTCGGTCAAACTTGATATGAAAGTTTAGTGAAATTTTAAATGTTGAACTTGAGAGAATGCCTACTCTTTTATATTGGAAAGTACCGTATTTGGACTTAGCTGAGAAGCTCGTCACTACTTCTAGTTCTTTATTTATTATTGTTACTTACTGAGTTGGTTGTACTCATACTACACCCTGTATTTCGTGTGCAGATCCAGGTGATCCCGGATACAGTGGGTGTTGATTCTTTCACACAGTCAATTTTTTTATATATTCAGAGGTAGCTGCCATGTTTCGCAGACCTTGTCTCTCCTTCCCTATCCTTTTTGTTTGTTGTATTTGGTCACAGATTATCATAGACCATGTTTTCCAGACTTGTAATGTATAGATGCTCATATACTCAGTGACACTAGATTTTGGGAGTGTTTGTATCGGTATTTGCAGACTTGTGGATTGTGTTTAAATATTATATTTTCTAACTTAAAAGAAATTGTGGTTTATTGAGGTTATCGGCTTGCCTAGTATCGAGATAGGCGTCATCACGACAGGTTAGGATTTTGGGTCATGACACAAACCTTCCAACCTTTAACGAGAGCAGACCAAATAAAGGAAGTGTTAATCATAGATTTTTGTTGGGCGTACTTCCAGGTAATTAGTTGTGCCCAAGGGTTTGAAGGATAATTAAGAAGTCTCCAGGCCAAATTTGTAAGCATCATTACGTTTTTTTTGTAGGCTGAATGAATACCTATTCCACCTTCCATGTTGTCTGGGTCACAGTCTTCCAATTAACAAGATGTAATTTTTTTCTAGAATTAGTAGTACCCCATATAAAGTCCTTTTGAATCTTATCAATTTGGTTTAGGATTTTAGTAGGAGCATAGTATATATTACATTAGGTGAGTGGGTATTGAACTCAAAGTGGAAGTGTCTAAAGTGGTTCTACCCGCTACAACAACAACATACCCAGTATAATCCTACATATGGGGTCTGGGGAGGGTAATGTGTACGCAGACCTTACCCCTACCTGGAGAGAGGTAGAGAGGTTGTTTCTGATAGACCTTCGGCTCAAGAAAGTGAGAAGAGGAAGAGAAGGGATAAGAAGAAGAAGAAGAAGAAATAGGGGGAGGAAAGAAACAAGAAGGAGACAAATAACGATAAGACAAAGGGGGGGAAATAGTAACATCAAATAGTATCAATCAGGGAGCAGCAATTCAAGTAAAAGTCGAGAAAAAAGTAAAAGTCGAGAAAAAGGTAGCATCAAATAATAACAATTAGGGAGCAACAATTTTCAGTAGCAATTTACAAAAATAATGAACTTGACTGCTAAGTACCATATATAATAACAAACAAGAAGAAAGTATCTTTCAACCGGCAATAAGAATATTACTAGTACTATTGGTAACCCTAGGTGAAACTCACAACTACCAGTCAACCCACCACCTTAATCGTCGACCTCCATACCTTCCTATCGCTAGTCATGTCCTCGGTTAGGCAAAGCACTGACATGTCCTACCTAATCACCTCTCCCTAATACTTCTTTGGCCTACCCCTGCCCTTCCTCAAGCCCGCCATGATCCACCTCTCACACCTCTTGACCGGGGCATCCATGTCTCTCCTCCTCACATGCCCAAACCATCGCAACCTCAATTCCCACAACTTGTCTTCCATGGCTGCTACTCCCACCTTGTCCCTAGTAACTTCATTCTGAATCTTCTCTTTCCTGGTATGTCCACACATCCATCTCAGCATCCTCATTTCAGCTACACTCATCTTCTGGACAAGAATGTTCTACCCGCTATATTGAGAAAATTATATTTTCAATGAGATAGTCTCATATGCATTTGGTCAATGACAAACTAGAAGTCTTTAGGTTTAAGTTTATGGTTTAATATGGGGAAACCAAAGTACTTTCCAAACTCGAAGCTTAATTTCATGCCGAATAAGTTGGCAAAGTAAGAAGTGATGTTTGGGGGGCATTGTTTTTAGAGAAAATTAGTCTGGATTTCACATAGTTTATGGACATACCAGATTATTCCGTAAAGAGGTTTAAGAAACACTTAATAAAAAGACCCGTTTTGTAATTAGCCTTTCCAATTAGAGTGAGATCATCTGCAAAGAAGAGATGGGAGAAACTTGGACTCTTATGGCTAATTTTAACAGGATCCCAGAGCATGGTATCAACTTGATTGTTAATAAGCCTTGAGAGAAGTTCCATATATATATATATATATATATATACGAGTTCATAGGAATCAAATAGCTTTTGCTTAGACTCTATTTATATACTAAATTTGTTTTACTAAATATCTATAAATATTTGACCATGAACTTAGTAATTATTGTAAATTTACTTGAAGTCGATGTAGGAACTCATAAGCTTCAAATCCTGGATCCGCGTAGGTCGTCAAAAAAACGTAGTTTTAGTAATGAATTTTGTTAGCTAATGTTCTTCTTCTTCATGTTAAAAAGGTGCAGCTTAGCTCAGATGCATATGACTCAAATTTTCGAACACAAATCTTTCAAGTTAGAAAAGAATCTTTGAAGTACCTAAAATATTTATCTCCAGTCAGTTTAACATGGAAGCTATTGTGCAGTGTTAGAAGTACTCTATAAAATATTATACAAGTACTTAAATTACATACAATATTGAAAGTATGGTTTCAAATTGCAGTCTCCATTTTTTTCTGTACACTCCAAAAAAAGAATGTTTCTATATAGTATAATTGAAAGTTAGCACTGACCTTTTCAGATCTGGTACTGAACCTCAGAAGTGATTGAATAGAAGTGATGACCGCACATAATATGTGTGGCCGCGTATCATGGTCGCACCGACAAGAATTCAAAAAATTCAGAGAGTGTGCAAAATGACCAAGACTGAAGCCTTGCTAGAAGTGCAGATCGCACATGAATTGTGCGGGCCGCAGAACCTCCTGAAGAGCATTTTTGTCAGCGAATTTCGGGCCACTATAAGTAGTCGGGAATCACTTTATTAGGTCAAGTTTTGAAGTTTTTTTTAGGCGTAGCCATTGTAATTTACCATTTTGGGTAATTTGTGATTATTTTCGGATAAAAACAATAGTTTATCATTTTAATTAGTGTTTCTTCTTTTTTTTCTTCTATTTCTACTATGAGTAGCTAGATATTTATTAGAGTTGTGACCCAACCCTAGTGTGTAAACCTTATGTGTGATTAATTTAATACTTGTTTATGATTAGGTATTTGTTATTTAGCCTAGTTTATGCTTTAATTTAAGAATTAATGATTGCAAACATTGATTCATGCCTTTTTGACTTGGTCTTTACTTGAGAAAGAGGGACCTAGTCTAGAAAAATATGGCTAACAAGAAATTTGGCTAGTTAAGAATTTGAGTAGCTTAATTAAAGGGTTTGAACTAGAGATAGAAAAAATTCGACTTGAGCTCATATCAACTATTTGGCTTGATACCCATTTGGGCTTGAGAAAGTCAAATTGGGCAAAATCACTCTATGGCCGAGAGGTATCGAGTGGGTAACTTAGAGCTGAGAGCTATAATCCAATCACTAAAATAAATGTTANTAGTTTGTCTTAGTACCGTTAACAAGGACTCCAATATTGCTAGTACTAATACAATGCATTATGAGTTTGGATATTTTAGGAGGGAATTTAAAGAAATTGACAGTTTTATGAATAAATCCCATTCCAATTTATCGAAATCCTTTTCAAGGTCTGTTTTTAAAAAAATATTGAACTCACAGCTTTTGGAGTTGCGCATGTTATTTAAGAGTACTTGTATAATGATAGCATTATCACAAGCTCTCTTGTTCTTTATAAAGCTAGTTTGGGTAGGACTAATTAAGCTAGATAACAAGGGCTTTAGTCTAATGGCTATAATCTTTGTAATGATTTTGTAAGCGGTGTTGCAAAGGCCGATAGGTCTAAAGTTTTTCAGATGGTTAGCATTATTAATTTTAGGAATGAGACATAAGTAGGTATCATTTGTTCCAATGGGAAGGGAGTAGGTTTCAAAGACTTTGTGGCAAAAATTCTTCATGGACTTGCCAACTATATTTGAATATTTTTGATTTAAAAAAAAGGGTAAATCTCATCTGGCCCTAGTGCCTTAAAGGGTTTGAAGAAAAATAAAGCGTTTGTGATTTCTTCAGTTGCTAGAGGTCTGTCAAGGGTGCCTAAATCTAGGTTTGAAAAAAAGAGGCATGATTCTCAAAGACAACCCTCTTTGTAAGACTTTTAGAGGTTGTGAAGGCTTGTTCAAAATAATTAAAAGTATGGTCAAGAATGGATTTGGCATCAGTGATCCAGTTCCCATTGTAATTTTTGAAGTATATTATTGAGTTGCGACATTTTCTATTGTAAGCAATAATATGGTAGAATTTGGTATTAGCATCCCTTCATTACACCAATTTATACGTGAACGAAGTTTCTAGAAGTCTTCTTCCATTTTGAGAATAGCATTGTATTCAAGTTAGAGATGCATTTCAAAATTCATTAAGAAGGAATTGTTTTGATAGTTCGGAGAGGATTGAATGCCATTTAGGCGAGCAAGGAGTCTCTTCTTATTTTTAAAAATATCGCCAACAGTATTAATTTTTCAACTACTGAGTTTTTCCTTAAGAACATTATGGGCTCTATTTAGTTCATTAGACATCCAGCTTTCTCGAACAATATTAATTAAATTAGGGTGTATGCACCAAGTGATTTCTAATCTAAAAGGTTTACCTTTATAGCAAATACTTTTTGGAGTTAATTGGACTAGCAAAGGGTTATGGTCCGAATGGGTTTTGGACAGGTGAACCACGACAACTTTAGGGAAAATGTTAATCCACTCATTATTAACGAAAACTCTATCTAATCTTTCTATAACCTTTTTGATTTCCTACGATGATTTGACCATGTGTACTTACACTTCTTAAACCCTAAATCCATAAGGTTACAATTGTTAATACTAGTCCAGAATCGTGAACTACGCCTACGATTAATAGAGTTACCCCAAAATTTATCATTTTCACTAAAGTTATCATTGAAATCACCTCCAATTATCCAAGGGCCTTTGTCGCTTTTACGGCTATTCTCAATGTTATTCCATAAAATATTTCTATTACCTATTTTTGTACTAGCATATATTGAAGAAAACAACCAAGAGGTATTTATAGGGCGTACCTCAATGTTAGCATGAATTTCTTGGTTTCTTCTGACAAAATTATTCACATTAACCACGTTGGAATTCCACAAAATAACCATTCCTCCAGCTTGACCCTTTGTTGTAACTTCGATCATTTAAGAGAATAAAAAATCACTGCGTAAGGAGACGTGACTCTCCATGCGAGTCTCAAACAGTGTCACCATGCAAGGATTATGCGTATCAATCATTTCTCTAAAATTCCTCCTAAAGGTCTCATTATTACCTCCCCTTATATTCCAAATGATAATGTTAGTAGGGAAACTATTCCATGTTGGTCACTAATAAGAGCTGTGAGGCTAAATGTGACTTTTTGTTACTCATTTCGATAAGTTTTGATGTAATTTACGGATAATTAATTACAAATTATGAATTATATGCCCTACCGGTGTGGGGTTCATTATGTGTTGTGATTTTGTATAACCGAAATTATTTAAAAGAAAAAAATAGAAATTTTCGATTAGCACGATGTGCACATTACTTGTGATCCAGAACTGAGGATGATATCCTCGCATTTTTAATATAAATCGATATGTTTAAACTGGGCTACGAACTGCGGTGAAAGTTATATAAGGACGAGATCCTTGTGAAGAAAAATTCTTGTGTTTAAGTTCTCTCTTGTGAAATTAAATTTGTACTATAGTACTAATAGGGAGTCATGTCTGTTAGGCTTATTTGAGGATTCTTGTATGAAATTCTTTGTGCATATTTGCCAAAAACAATCGTGTTTGTAATTATTGGGTTTTAACCTACGAGGTAGGTGCTTGCCCAGGTGGCGTTAAATGTTACTCGTTAATTCAGGTAAATAATTATGAGGTCTTCATGCCTCGCATCTCGTTATCAGTATTGTGAAGGTTTACAACGAGATTTTTTATTAACGTGAGGTTAATTGGCAATTCGGTAATTGATCATGAACAACTATTAAGAACAAATATCTGTTGCCAAGAATTGATGATTTATTTGATCAGCTTCAGGGTACCAAGGTATTTTCGAAGATCGATTTGAGGTCTGGTTACCATCAGTTGAAGATTAGGGCATCTGATGTCCCTAAGATAGCTTTTCGGAGTTGGTATGGGCATTACGAATTCCTAGTGATGTCATTTGGGTTGACAAATGCCCCAGCATCATTTATGGATTTGATGAATCGGGTGTTCAAGCCCTATTTGGATTCTTTTATGGTTGTATTCATTGATGATATCTTGATTTACTCCAGCAGTCGGGAAGAGCATGAGAAGCATCTTCGGAGTGTGCTTTACACCTTGAAGAATAATTAGCTATATGCCAAGTTTTCAAAATGTCAGTTTTGGTTAGACTCAGTTGCCTTTTTGGGGCATGTTGTGTCGGCAGAAGGCATAAGGGTGGATCCTAAGAAGATAGAGGTTGTTCAGAATTGGCCTAGACCTACGTCAGTTACAGAGATCTGGAGTTTCTTGGGTTTGGCAAGTTATTATCGTCGGTTCGTGGAAGGGTTTTCATCTATAGCAAGCACATTGACCAGACTAACCCAGAAGGGTGTCCCATTCAGATGGTCAGACGAGTGTGAGTTGAGTTTTCAGAAGCTCAAGACCGCTTTGACTACGGAGCTAGTGTTGGTATTACCCATAGGTTCATGATCGTATACAGTATATTGTGATGCATCTCATATTGGGCTTGGTGCAGTATTAATGCAAGATGGCAGGGTGATTGCATATGTGTCGCGACAGTTGAAAGTTCACGAGAAGAATTATCATGTTTATGACTTAGAACTGGCAGCCATTGTTCATGCGCTGAAGATTTGGAGGCATTACCTCTACGGTGTCTCGCGTGAGGTATTTACTGATTATCGTAGCCTTCAGTATCTGTTCAAACAAAAAGATCTTAATTTGAGGCAGAGAAGATGGTTGGAGTTGTTGAAAGACTATGATATCGCTATTTTGTATCACCCCGGAAAGGCCAATGTAGT
Source organism: Nicotiana otophora (assembly GCA_000715115.1). Lineage (NCBI taxonomy): Eukaryota > Viridiplantae > Streptophyta > Magnoliopsida > Solanales > Solanaceae > Nicotiana > Nicotiana otophora. Next base: position 32,395 of record AWOL01S0035155.1, read on the forward strand.
GGCCGATGCCATGAGTAGAAAGGCTGTGAGTATGGGCAGTCTTGCGTATATTTCGATTGGTGAGAGGCCATTTGCTGCAGATGTTCAGACTTTGGCTAATCAATTCGTGAGGTTAGATGTTTCAGAACCCAGTCGGGTTCTACCTTGCACAGTCGCTCGATCTTCTTTATATGAGCACATCAGAGAGAGGCAGTATGATGATCCTCATTTACTTGTCCTTAAGGACACGGTGCGGCACGGTGATGCCAAATAGGTTGCTGTGGGGGAAGATGGAGTTCTGCGAATGTAGGGTCGTATTTGTGTGTCTAATGTGGATGGGCTTCGTGAATTAATTCTTGATGAGGCACACAGTTTCAGGTATTCTATTCATCCAGGTACCGCCAAAATGTATCAAGATTTGCGGCAACATTATTGGTGGAGAAGAATGAAAAGGGATATAGTTGCATATGTATCTCGGTGTCTGAATTGTCAGCAAGTTAAATACGAGCATCAAAGACCTGGTGGTTTGCTTCAGAAGTTAGAAATTCTTGAGTGGATGGAGCGTATCACTATGAATTTTGGTGTTGGACTCCCACGGACTCAGAGAAACTTTGATGCAGTTTGGGTCATTGTGGACAGGTTTACTAAGTCAGCACATTTTATTCCAGTGGCAGTTACCTACTCTTCAGAGAGGTTAGCGGGAATTTACATTCGTGAGATTGTCCGCCTTCATGGTGTGCCCGTGTTTATTATTTCAGATGGAGGTACGCAGTTTACCTCACACTTCTGGAGGGCTGTGCAACGTGAATTAGGCACGCGGGATGAGTTGAGTACATCATTTCATCCACAAACAGACGGACAATCAGAGTGCACTATTCAGATATTGGAAGATATGCTTCGCGCTTGTGTTATAGACTTTGGAGGTTCCTAGAATCATTTCTTGTCACTTGCGGAGTTTGCTTATAATAATAGCTAACAGTCGAGCATTTAGATGGCTCCATATGAGGCGTTATACGGAAGGTGATGTCGTTCGTTAGTTGGTTGGTTTGAACCGGGAGAGGCTCGGTTGTTCGGTACCGATTTGGTACATGATGCCTTGGATAAGTTCAAGATTATTCAGGATCGACTTCGCACAGCTCAGTCTAGGCAAAAGAGTTATGCCGACCGTAAAGTTCGTGATATTGCATTCATGGTTGGAGAAAGAATATTGCTCCGTGTCTCACCTATGAAAGGTGTAATGAGGTTCGGAAAGAAGGGCAAGTTGAGCCCCAGGTATATTGGACCCTTTAAAATTCTTGCAAGGGTGGGTGAAGTAGCCTACATGCTTGCATTACCACCTAGTTTATCAACGGTTCATCCAGTGTTCCATGTGTCTATGCTCTGAAAATATCATGGTGATCTGTCCCATGTGTTAGATTTCAGCTCAGTCCAATTGGACAAAGATTTGACTTACGAGGAGGAGCCGCTGGCTATTCTAGCCCGGTAGGTCCGACAGTTGAGGTCTAAGACTTATACTTCAGTTCGAGTGCACTGGAGAGGTCAGTCGACAGTTGATTTAGACGTGTATTGTTTGGTATGGCGGGGACCTGCCCCAACCTCTGTGATAAGTATATACTCTTAGAGGCTTGTAGACAGATGTCATGTATACGAATGCTTGTATGGAATTGCCGGCCTATGTTTAGAGTTTATAAATGACCATGTTGGTCTATTAGGAACGTATGTCACGTGTATATGATGATGTAATAATAAAGATACGATACGTTGGTACTCGGTTGAGTAAGGTACCGGGTGCCGATCGCGGCCCATCAGTTTGGGTCGTGACAAAAGTGGTATCAGAGTATTTCTGTCCTAGGGAGTTTACAAGTCGTGTCTAGTAGAGTCTTGTTTATGGGTGTGTTGTGCACCACATTTATAAGCAGGAGGCTATAGGGAATTTAGGAGTGTCACTCTTTCTTCTTACTCTAGATCGTGTGGTAGAGCTCAGTTGTAGGAACTCAATTTCCTAAACTCTATCTTATTCATAATACGATGATGGATACATTCAGAAAGACGATTGGTAAGGGATATAGCTGTGGAAGAGTTGAGTCAGAGGAACTCGATTTTTGCATCATGCTTATGATGGACAAAGATGAGGTATTCAGCAGATCATGTGTATACTAAGATATGTAAGCTTCTTGATAAGGATCCCTAAGGCAAGAATGCCTATCCACTCTTATGGTAAAAAGCAATGAAAGAATCAGAAGGTATAAGTTTCAAGAAGTAAAAGAAGCAAGATGAAAAAGGGTACGAGGTATCCAGTTAATAAAGATTATCATTATTTACCATTCAGAAAGGGAGATATAAGTATTTTCAAGCAATTCTTACAAGATTGCAACCAAACTTCTTGCAACCAAATAATTCCAACGAGAATTGTTAGAACCGTAGACACGTAAAATTTTGCGGTTCTAAAGATCATAAGGATTTTTCCCTACTCCAGGTATGTTAAGCCTTTCCCATTTTTCTTTTGGCATGATCTATACGACACAAACGAAACGAGCAAATGCACAATTCCCATAAATGACTCTATTCATAGAAGTATTAGAGATGCTTATGTTCTTGAATTCCTATATGTCTCATTGTACTATCATATGTTCATGGGTCTCAAAACAATACGTATTTGGTAAAGTTTATCCGAAAGGCATATTGATTTTATGATATTCCGAGAAATCTTATTAACGTATTTCTTATGTATTTCATGTATTTATACATGTACATTGATCTGTGACCATATGGAGTTATATATATATATATATATATATATATATATATAT
>AWOL01S0035155.1:36817-61605 GCA_000715115.1 Nicotiana otophora
GTATATATTATGTATATGGGATATGGTAAAAGGTTACGGTGTTATATACGCACCACCACCTGATCAGCTGGTATACATTGATGACTTTTCCCACAGTGGCCGAGGTGATATGATAGGATGCCCTCAGAGGCCTGATGATGTTATGAAATATGTACCTATGCACGACATGACATTCATACGCATATGCATGACACTATAATTATTTCATGATTTACAGAGTTATCCGGACTTACAGGTTGAGTTATTTACTCTATATTTCTTCCATGTCTGTTATGTACTTATTTATGTTCCTTACATACTCGGTACATTATTTGTACTGACGTCCCTTTTGCCTGGGTATGCTACGTTTCATGCCCGCAGGTTCCGATAGACATGTCGAGAGTCCTCAAAGTAGGCCATCAGATCAGCAGAAGATGTTGGTGCGCTTCATTTGCTTCGGAGTTGCTTGTTTGGTCAGTATGATTTAGACGTGTATTGTTTGGTATGGCGGGGCCCTCCCTGACCTTTTTGATACGTATATACTCTTAGAGGCTTGTAGACAGATGTCATGTATACGAATGCTTGTATGGCCTTGCCGGCCTATGTTTAGAGTTTATAAATGATCATGTTGGTCTATTAGGCCCGTATGTCACATGTATATGATGATGTAATAAGAAAGATACGTTACGTTGGTACTCGGTTGAGAAAGGTACCGGGTGCCGGTCACGGCCCATCAGTTTGGGATGTGACAATGGGCTTGTTATGCCACAAGCACTGTCTGCAACCTTCCAAACAACCAAACACAAAGATGAACCAGAAGTGATTCGACATTTGATGAAGGAGATTCTAGAGATGGAAAAGGCACTAGTTGTTCATCATGCAATGGATTATCTTAACTTCCTGGGAGGAACTGAGGCTCAGTACTGGGATTTATTAGAAAATGATAAAATGCATAGAGACAATGATTATCCTATTTTCCCAATAGTTGTCGAGTGGGAGGGACTACCTAAGTTTCTACCACAGACGTTCGACGTAGGAGTCCAATATTGTTGTAAAAATCAAGCAAGTGGTCTTCTTGATGATAACGATGAAATGTGAGAAATGTGTGTCAACTGGGGTCTTGATTACGATGCCCTTGGTCCCGAAGGGTACGTACGCGATGTTGACGGAAAAGATGAAGACAGTGACAATGAAATAGTGCCAGACAGCGACGATAGTGGCGAATGACAATTATTTTTTTTATTGGGGTGTATGTTAAATTGTTGTACTGAAGTATTCATGATAAATATCAATAAGACTTAACACCAATGGAAACATAATTTTATTTCATATATTCTTCAAGATGAACATATACATATACTTATTACAACAAATTATTGAAATACAACACTACAGGTATCCTTGATAATTGGGCACATTGCATGAACTTCCACCGGAAGCTAAATTACTACCGCTACCTAAACCAGCTAAAGGACATTTACGACGGTCGTATCCTGTTTGCGAGCATATGCCACATTTACGTGCATAAACGGTATCACCAATATCTATGTGGTTCAATACACGCATTCTTTTTTGCACTTGTCATTGACGCAAATACTCCTTGTTACACACCATTTTAAATGGTTCCGGCGGCCAATAATGCTCAGCACCCACTGGCTGCAACTGTCCACTATAGGTGTTTAAGTATGCAGCAACACTATATTCTTTATCAATGTAGTTGGTTGCCGCGAAACCTGTATGTTGAAAGCACTTCATGGCATGTGAGCACGGCATGTTGTAGATGGACCATTTTCCACAAGAGCATAACTTTCTGGCTTCATTTACTGTGTGTATATTATTCCCTCGGTTTTGATGGATAGCGGTGCAAACTTTAAAAATATTTCGTTTGTTGCAATACTGTAAATATGAATGCCAATGTGCTCGCTTCCTGTATTTCTCAAATATTTTTATTGGTATTGGCATAAATTCAACGCCCATTTCCATCAATGACGATGCACTTCTAGCCCTTTCAACAAACCTCTCCGCCATCTGCTTGAATGACATCCGCACCATGGCAGTGACAGGCAATCCACTTGCAGACTTCAATAACCCGTTGAAAGACTCTGACATATTTGTAGTTAGAATTCCCCATCTTCTGCCACCATCCACATGCAAAGTCTACTTGTCAAGCTCATGTCGCATCAACCAACGATAGGCTCCTTGGTCTTCCTGCCTGATCGATTCCATGCGCCTCATGAATTTACACTCTTAGTGATCTGTTGCAGCCATCTACATTAAATCATGCAAATCCTTATTGGGATGTGCCTTCTAAAAATTGGCCTTCAGGTGCCTCACACAGTAACGGTGATAGGCATACGGTTTCTGCCGTGCAGGAAAATTCTGTACAGAACTTAAAATACCGCCTTGTCGATCAGATATTAGACAAATACCTGAACGTTGTCTGACAACATGCTCCTTCAAGTGGTTCAAAAATAGTGTCCACATCTCTTGGCTTTTATTGGCACAAATAGCAAAATCTAGGGGAAATATACTTCCATTAGCATCTACTGCAACGGCGATCAACAACTTAATATCATACTTTTCATAGACATGAGTGTCGTTTATGGATATTACCGGTCGGCAATGCACAAAACCATCAATTGCTGGTTTAAATGCTAGAACACATATCTGAATATATGTTCTGGTATTCCCGGACTCCGCTCAAGCTTCCATTCAACAACAGTCCCGGAGTTAAAGTGTTGCAATGCGGCCATGTACCTGGGTAGAGATGCAAAGGACTTATCCCAGCTACCATAAACAATTTCAAACGCACGTTTGCGCCCGAGAAATGCCTTTCTTTTGGTAATGGAACACCCATATTCCTAGTAGACAGATGTTATACACTCTTTGATCTTGTACCTTATGGACGCTTTAATATGTGGAATCAAGACAAGCGAAATCAAGTCAATATTCAAGTTAAAATGATTCCCACTAAATGTGTTCATTTCATAATTGTGGGTGCCAATGTATTTACCCATAACCCATATATTTGTTTTCTTCTTCCTCGCACGCAGTATCCAGTTACAACCCATAAACCATCTACGGCAAATAACCTTGTATACATCCGGAGATGACTCGGCTACCGTGATCTCACGACACTCTTTTACGTTGTACATTCGCACGGCCCTACTTAGGCGTGCTTTATCAGAAAAAAGCATGCCCTTTGACAGCACCGTTGTTCTAGATTCATCCCACATTGCTGTCTGAATTTTATCAATATCTCTTGTGAGGCATCCACATCCGGCATACTTGGCAAATGATCAAGGTAGGGAATCTCCCTTAAATGAAATGGCATATGGGACTCGTACACTCTTGGTCTAACGGGAGGTAGAGCACGCTCCCTCATCAAATCAGGTTCAGCATTCTCTTCCTCCTCCTCATTAGGGAAAGGTGTGTCATCTCCAGACTCATCGGCATTATTGTCATAATTACTATTCTCTTCCTGACTCTGCGCATCTGCCAGATCCCGATTAAATATGTCGTCTTCGGGCAATTGAGTAAGGACGGGACCTTCAAGTTGTTCGTTTTCACTACACAACCAACAAAATAATATGTTACTCAAATTGATCCAAACTTTACATATAGTTATAATGTGTTGATATCCCATGATGGACATTATCCTATTGGTGATGACTCCTAGATGGACCACCATGATCCAACACACCAAAACTAGGCATATTCCAACTGGGCGTTGGTTCATAACTTGTAAAATTCATATTTGTCCGGTATCCCCTATGGAATATATGAGTGTTAATACAAATTCAATACATCAAAAATAAACATCGTAACATAAAGAAAAATTGAAGTTTACCACTCGGCTTGTGGATTATGTAAACTAGGGGAGAAATTATTTCTCCGCTCCTCATTCGCCCATGGAGATAAGTTTAGATCAGACCAAACTCTTTCACCCGTAACCTATTCAGCTAAAACTGCTCCAAAATAACCACCCGATGACTGAGAGATATCCCTACTTTGCGCAACCTCATTATTGAGAACGTCTTCAGCCTTGACGTACATTTCCAACATTTTTATCACAAGAAATTCTCGGTATTCATCCGGAGTCCTCAAAAAATCTCTCATAGTTTCATCATCTTTGATGTTAAACTCAACATAACAAGTATCCCCTTACGGAGTGACAGAATACGGATATCTTCCGGTTACTTTAATATTCACCGAACGTTTGCTCACACTCATTTTTTTTATATAACAACAATACCAATGTATCGTACTCCATTGTAAGTGCCAACTTAACATGACACTGTGGAGATAAACTATAGCTTACCGAGTTATTCGCCACCACAACCTCCCCCTCCCCCCAATATAATGAAACCTTAATTCTTCGCTCTTCAGATATTATGACAAAATGCAAAATAAATTAACGAAGAAATATTTTAGAAGACTTGAGAATATTTATGGATGGATTTTTTCAAAATCCTTAACCTCTTCAAATAAGGCAAACACCAGTCCGGAGGGTAAAATTATTTGAGGCATAGCGCCTTAAATATGGGTGTTATACCCAGTTGAATTATTATTATGTCAGTTAAGCCCAGAAGAATCATTGGTGAGCCACATAATATATATAGCGCGGTAAGTTAGGTGTTATATATATAGCACCTTAAAAAAGGGCGCTATACTTAACTGGGCAATCGGCCGTTAAGGTATAGCGCCGTTTAAAATGGCCTTATATATAGTATGGTCACCAGTTTGTTTTCCACACATTTTGGTACTTTGAGTTCAAAAGAACCACATTTTGGTTCTGATCTCGACTAAACAAATATGGATTAATCAACTTAATATGTTAACGGTTTCAAACAACCAACTTGTCTTGACAGGTTTGCTGTTGAGTGTTACTTGATAGGTTAACTGACATTGATGGATAAATCAACCCTAGAGATATTTGTAATACGCTGCCATAAATTAGGACGGCATAGTGGCTAGAGAACACCAGAACAGTGATGGGGATGCTAGAGTCATCATTGATAAGAAGAGTAGTGTCATTCAAATGGTCATAAAATTTAGGTGAGACTACTAAATTTGTGGAGCGGTTGGGAATTTTTTGGCAGGGTAGGCAGAACAGCTTAAGTCTCTCTCATAATTGTAGAGGCCCTGATACTATTTTAAAGTATAAGAGAATAAAAGAGAGTACTTGCATAGAGTTGATTAGGTAGGCTCAGAATCATTGGACGAGTAAGTTGTTCTGAAGAAGTTTTGTTAAAAGTGGCCAGAATGGCTCACACGCGTCAGAAAAGTTATTGTAGCTCGTCGAAACCCTAGTTCTAGTAGTCCTAAACAGCAGGGGGAATCTCCCGAGATACCGTCTCGTAGTCCCAAAAGTAAATACGCAAGGAGATCTCCCGAGGTACCGCCTCATAGTCTCAAAAGTAAATGTACAGGGGGATCCCACGAGGTACCGCCTCGTAGTCCCAAAAGTAAATGTGCAGGGAGATCTCCCGAGGTACCGCCTAGTAGTCCCAAAAGTAAATATGCAACGGGATCTCCCGAGGTACCTCCCCGTAGTTCCAAAAGTAAATATACAGGGGGATCTCCCCGAGGTACCGCCTCGTAAACCCAAAAATAAACACACAGCTTGAAACCGATGAATACAACAATTAACAGCAAGAATTCTACAGTTAAGACTGATACAGATCAAGAAAAAATAGAAAATCAACTAAACATGCTGCACAGAGTTCAAATAAGCATTTAAGACACGCAGACATGCGATATTAGGCTAAGCAGGATGACCAACATGCTGGTATAACTCAATTAAAATAAAATGGGTTACTACTCAGTAAATATCGGATTTTTCAACAATTAGCCCGTATACGCACTCGTCACCTCGCGTACACGGCACTCACATATCACATAAGTATCACAACAATACCAAATCCTAAGGGAATTTCTCTCACACAAGGTTAGGCAAGTCACTTACCTCGAACCAAGCTCAATCAATCAGTAAGAATACTTTTTCCACAATTTTTCAACTCCGAATGACCCAAATCTAGCCAAAAGTAATTACATACCATAAATATAACTATAAGAACTAATCTAATTAATGAAATCGATACTTTAGCAAAAAATTAGAAATTCGCCCCAAAAAGTCGACTCGGGCCCGCGTCTCGGAATTGGGTAGAAGTCACAAAATACGAATACTCATTCAACCACAAGTTCACTCATATCAAAATTACTCAAATCCGATGTCAAAATCTCAATCAAAACCCAATAATGGCTAAACCCTCGATTTTGAAATGCTATGTTTTGCCGAGGTGCTCACACTACGAGATCGCGGAACATCTCATGCGATCGCGTAGAATAAAATTTCAACTGTTTAAAAATACTCAACGCAAACACGGATATATGTTCGCTAATGCGTACCACTGCCAAGCTGACCTACGCGATCGCGTAACACTCCACGCGACCGCATAGAATAAATCCTCCCACTGCCCAGGTCCTATCTTTTTCACTGCGAACGCGGAAAGGGCTATGCGTTCGCGTATCAATGGCTACGCAAACTTCATGATCATTGACGAGCTCCTGCGATCACGTAGAACAAAAACGTGACTGCCTAATTCAAGGCTTCACAATCGCGTCTCCTCCTACGAGACCGCATAAGAAGAAACCAGTAATTGAAGACACCATATATTTTTGAAATCTTTCAAGTCCAAAACTAGTCCGTTAATCATCCGTCGAGGCCCCTGTGACCTCAACCAAATATACCAACAAGTCCTAAAATATCATACGAATTTAGTCAAACCCTCAAAACACATCAAACAATAACAAAAATATGAATCACCCTCCAATCCAAACTTAATGAACTTTGAAAATACAAACTTCTACAACTGATGCCGAAACCTATCAAATCACGTCCGATTGACCCCAAATTTATCACACAAGTCATAATTGACATTACGGACCTACTCTAACTTTCGGAATTGGAATCTGACCCCGATATCAAAAGATTCACTTCTGGTCAAACTTTCCAAAAATTCAACTTTTGCCATTTCAAGCCTAACTCAGCTACAGAGACCTCCAATTCATAATTCGGACATACTCCTAAGTCCAAAATCACCCAATGGAGCTAACGGAACCGATGAAACTCCATTTCGGAGTCATCTTCATACAGTTCCGACTACGGTCAAAATCCTAAAACTTAAGCTTCTGTTTTAGGAACTAAATGCCTTAAATCACTTCGAAACTACAAACAAAATCTCCCGAAAAGTCACATAAGCAGAAAAAAGATATGGGGGGAGCAGTAAATAGAGGATAGGGGCTGATACTCTCAAAACGACCGGGTGGGTCATTACATGTTTGCAAACGGGGCAATTGGCATCAATGTTGATGCCAATATGGTGTAGGAAAGCCCTACATGGTATACGGTTATGTAGGAATTGCCAAAAGAAATTCTTTATTTTATCGGGACATTGAAGTTTTTATATCCAAGTGAAATCCAGCTTTGGGGTTAGTTTAGGGGTAGAATTATTGTCAAGGAGTGTGTAACAAGATTTAGTAGTAAAATCTCCACTACTGCGAGGAGCCCAAGTCACAAAGTCCCTATCAAAGTGCTTATTAGGAATTGGGGTAGCTTTAATATTATTAATGATAGAGCTTGGCAGAACAAGCGAAATTTTGGAGGTATCCCTTCTATCTCCGTTCATTAGGTCTTGTAAGGAGAGGTTGTAGTCCATTAGATGCAATGGTCCTTCAATACTGCTTCTAAGGTTAGGGTTGTTGTGGATCCATCTAGAATTTCAATTATTAATTTTTGAGTTCTTGCTAGGGTGCCATATAATACTTTGGTTGCAAACCTTCCAACCTTTAACGAGAGCAGACCAAATAAATGAAGTGTTAATAATAGATTTTTTCTGGGCGTACTTCCATGTAATTAGTTATGCCCAAGAGTTCGAAAGAAAATTAAGAAGTCTTCAGGCCAGATTTGTAAGCATCATTATATTTTTTTTGTAGGCTGAACGAATACCTAGTCCACCTTTCATTTTATTATGGGTCACAGTCTTCCAATTAACAATATGTAATTTTTTTCTGGAATTAGTAGTACCCCTTATAAAGTCCCTTTGAATTTTATCAATTTGGTTTAGGATTTTAGTAGGCAGCATAGTATATATTGCATTAGGTGAGTGGGTATTGAACTCAAAGTGAAAGTGGCTAAAGTGGTTCTACCCGCTATATTGAGGAAATTAGATTTCCAATGGGATAGTCTCATACGCATTTGGTCAATGACAAACTGGAAGTATGATAATTCAGTTAGATTTTCAAATATAAAAATAACAAGTATGATAATAAGCGGGATTCAGTGGTGCTTACAGCCTCCTCAAGCTCAATACCGAACGTAAAGCACAATTCATCGAATTCTTCATAAGCTGCAAAATTCACATAAAAACGAGTTCAATTAGATGGTACTTGAACACCACAATTTTGATAGTGTGCGAAAGGGGAAAAGTGGAAGAGAGAGAAAGAGAAAACTCACTATAAGTACAGCCTAGGGCTTCGAACAGACAGTCTCTTCCAACGTTGGCGGTTGGCTTGGTGGCACTGAAACAATGGCGGCGGCCGAAAATCAGAGAGCTATGGAAGGAGGGGAAGGGTATTGGGGTGAAGACTTGGCGATTCCTATTTTTTAACTCCAAAACAAAATTGGAGTAGCAAATATTTTTTTTTTTTTATTTAGGCAAAATACATAAAAATCCCGTTAAACTTGTCCAAAAATTAAACTTGTCCAAAAAACAGGTTTGAACATTTAAACTAAATAGGTATTTTTTTACCCCCTAAACATATTTAGAATGCATTATTTTCCTCCTTAATAGTTGATGTGGAAAAAAAATAAAATAAAATAAAAGCACGTAGAAAATAAAATAAAAAAGTGGGCGCCCTCTTCTTTCTCCTTCTTCCTCACCCCACGTCTTCTTCAGATATAGTGTAGTTTTACTATTGAAGCTTTAATCCAACTCGAAACCATCCAAATCCTTCTGCCAACCATATGGTTTTTTACCCCTCAGCAAATCCAGGCTTCTATTCCACCATCCATTAGCACAATTGTATTCTTGTAGTGAGGTTCCACAATACTCATCCATTTTGGTTTCCCCCATCCAAAATCTGCTTCATACACCACATCAACTAGAAAAATGATACAATTTTTTTATGTCATTAAAATATCTCCAAACATCTTCCAATTCTCAAGTATAGGCTCCAAAGCCACATCCCAAGTTAAACTTTTTATGCCATTATTAGGAAATTATAATAAACCTCCTCTTTTCAGGATTGTCACTAGTTTTGCTAGAAGAAATATGTTTGTTTCAGAATTTGAGAAAATATCTTTGAGGTTGTAGTTATGTCCAAAAGCTTCCATAAATAAACATCCATCGTCATTGCAATTGATTGAACCAACTATTGTCGTTGATTAATCTTCCTGTATAGGGATAAAAATCAGAAAATATTTTGGACAAGGAATTGCTTGATGGATGACAAGGATAGTAAAGAAAAATTGGATAGTTGATCTAAAGCAGACAAATTGAAGTATTCAAGATGAGAACAAAACTATTGGTTTAATCAACTGTTCTAATCTTCTTTTCCACTGTTTTTGCACCTTATCTTAGGCTGAAATTTTATATTCGATAGAATTGGCAATTGTCATTTGGCTACATAGGCAAGTTGATTGATTGTTGTGTTCTTCCAGAAAAAGGATACAAAGGGGTGTTAAGTTTCAATATTATAAAATTTGATGCCGGCAGTAACTAATATCTTACATTGATAACTTTAGTGATATTTTACACTGTAGTACAATTTTAGTTTCTTTCATTAATTTTATGGATGTTTGTATTCAAACTTTCAGTTTATTGCACCAAAGTCATATTTTTCCACTTAAAAATAACTTAAACATTTAAAAACATCGGAATGTTCGAAAACCCACGGGTTTTGGCGCCGGAAATCCAATCAAAAAAGGCATGTCAAATAAGCCAAAATTAGCCACTTTTATGTAGGTTGTTTACAATGGTCACTCTTTAAATTTTGCAAATATGATCTAGGAATGAGAATTAGAAGGAGAAGGAGAAGGACAAGAAAAAAATAAGAAACATAAGGAGGAGGAGAAGGAACGAAGAAGGACGAGGAAGAAGAAGAAGAAGAAGAAAAAGAAAAAGGAGAAGAAAGATTTTTTAAACGGGTATAAAATATAAAGAGTAGTCATAAAAAAAAGGATATCCCATTAAATTATTTGGTTCAAATACAATCCTACTTTGACAATTACATTGACTTTCAACTATTTTTTCGATGAGAAAAACATAATCTAACTTACACTATTTCATCATCAAATAAATAAATAGACGATAAGCACCTTTTTTGTTGGTGATGAATAATTGACAGGAACAGAATGCTTGGCCCTCCTTTCATTCGATCAAGGGATTTTTTCCTTCCTATACAATATCTGAAACTTATTTACCAAAATTTTTCTAACTTTGTATATTACCCGCCCTAAACAAGGATTACTTACAAATCATATACAATCTATTATTAATGCCTTAAATTAGGGGATTTAGTTACATCATTTTCCTATTTTCTCTCCACACCTCTTTTAATAAGCGTTTTTCTAATTTTCAAATTCAATCAAACAGAGGACCACGAGAACCGTATGAGATAAAATCTACTGATAGATTTTGACCAGCAGTCCGTTCCCCTTTCAAGAAATGTAGAAAAAATTTAAAAAAGAAAGAAATATTAGAAGAGGTAAAGATGTTGGTGAGAATATTTACCACACCTCCAAACATTTCAAGAAATTGTTTGTACAAGTGATAAGTGAAATTTGGCATTGAACTCTTTGAAGGTGATTGGCTTTTTCATTGAATGACTCTATTGAAGCATTGTACTACTGTCCAAAGTTGGAGGAAAATCCTCCTCGACGATGAGCAGTAAAGAGTTTTTAGTATTCAGGTGTTTGACTCTCCACCATTGACAGCCATTAAAAAGCTTTGAAGCTTTGAATTCGAATTTGGGTTTTCAAAAACCATTATTTGTTTGGATTGGGTATTGTTGTAAATAATTGAAAATATTGTTTGGAGTTTATATCTCAATTTTGAAAGTGTTTGGTGAAGGTTAGACTTGATTTTGGCTAAATTTCAGATTGAAAGAAGAAGAAGAAGAAGAAGAAGAAGAAGAAGAAGGAAGAAGAAGAAGAAGAAAGAAGAAGAAGAAGAAGAAGAAGAAGAAGAAGAAGAAGAAGAACACATGACATACCATATACTTACGAAATTATAGTAATATTATAGTATAATTGTATGTAAATTGTATTCTGTTGTAGTTATATATATTTTTTATTTGAATATTGTATGTTGAAAAATAGTTGTATAATGTATGAATCGTTGTATAAAATTTGTATTTAAATTATCAATACTATCTTTTTCCATAAAGTTGTTGATATGTATCAAAATTTGTCCAAAGATTTTACGAGGTTAATAACTATCGTGCGGGGCTAGTAAAGTATCATGCATCACTTGATTGGTTAACTTGCCCAATACACTAATCTATCATAAATTAATGAAACCTATTTAAATCAGCACTAAAATGGATACATCGTACTTACAATTAATATTATACAATTTGATGGTACAACAAAATACAAATTTAAAAATAAATTTCGTACAAATTTAATACAAATTGATATATCTACAATAACATACATACTAAAAATAAATTTCATACAACTAATTATATAGTATACACTTATTTACAACTTATCTACAACTTTCATATATTATTTTTACCTAGTAAAAATATATTTACAACATCATACAACTTAAATATAATTTTTATATAAATTTTATATAATATGTCTTTTGTATGTTTTGTATTTGATTTGTATATATTTTGTATGTGATATATGTTTCTTCCTCTCTAAAATTTCAATCAAAACTTTCTCTCTTAATACAATTTTGATACATATCAATAACTTTATGTAAAAAGATTGTATTGATAACTTAAATACAAATTTTATACAATGATTCATACATTATACAACTATTTTTTAACTTTCATACAAAATTCAAATAAAAAAATATATATAACCACAATAGAATACAATTCATATACACTTATACTACAACTTTACTACAATTTCAAGAACTTCTAGAATTACAATTAAACGTCTGAATCCTATCAAATCAACTCTAAACGACATCAAATTTTGCATATAATCTCTAAATACCATAAAGGACCTATTCCAAGTCCCAAAAATCGAATTCCGAGATCGATAGCTAAAAGTCAACCTACAGTAAAACTTTTCAACTTCAAATTGTCAAATTTCGATAAATCAACATAAATCAATCTACGGATTCCAAAATCAATTTCGGTTATACGCCCAAGCCTGAAATAATGATACGAAACTATTGGAACTATAAAAACACAGCTTCGGGGTTGTTTTCACAAAAGTCAAAGTTAGGTCAATATTTTCTAATTTAAACTTATAAGTCAAAAATCAAGGGTCCAAACCAACCCGAAAGCTTTCCGGAACGAAACTAACCAACCCCGCAAGTCATAAAATCACAAACATACGTGTGTGTGGCAATAAAAAAGGTAACGGGGTGCAATTACACAAAATGACAGATCATGTCGTTACATTCTCCCCCTCTTGAAACTAACATTCGTTCTCGAACGTGCATAAGGACATACCTGAAGTGGTGAATAGATGAGGATAACGACTTCGCATGTCGTGTTCAGTCTCCCAGGTCACCTCCTCGACTAGATGACCCCTCGATTGAACCTTTAGTAAAGCAATATCCTTTGATCTTAACTTCCTGAACAGTTTTTCCAAGATCGCCACAGGCTCCTCAATATAAGTGAAATCCTCATCCAATTGGACTGTGCTGAAGTTTAGAACATGAGACGGATCACCGTAATAATTTCGGAGCATAGAGACATGGAAAGTCAGATGAAGCGTAGATAAACTAGGTGGCAAGGCATGCTGGTAGGCCATCTCTCCAATCCTCTCAAGGATCTCAAAAAGGTCTGATATACCTAGGGCTCAACTTTCCCTTCTTCCTGAACTTCATCACACCCTTCATGGGTGAAACCCGGAGCAAGACTCGCTCTCCAACCATGAATGCAACATCGTGAACCTTCCGATCCGGAGAACTCTTTTGTCTAGATTGAGTTGTACGAAGCCGATCCTGGATCATCTTGACCTTCTCCAAAGCATCTCGAACTAAATCTGTGCCTAATAACTTAGCCTCTCCCGGCTCAAACCACCCAACTGGAGAACGACATCGTCTCCCATATAGAGCCTCATATGGAGTCATCTGGATACTCTACTGGTAGATGTTGTTGTAGGCAAACTCCGCAAGTGGCAAGAACTGATCCCAAGCCCTCCGAAATCCATAACACAGACGCGAAGCATATCCTCCAATATCTGAATAGTGCGCTCACACTGTCCGTCCATCTGAGGGTGAAATACTATACTCAACTCAACCCGTGTGCCTAGCTCACGCTGTACCGCTTTCTAGAATGCGATGTGAACTGCGTACCCCGGTCAAAGATGATGATAACGGTATGCCGTGAAGTCAGAAAATCTCGCGGATATAAACCTGAGTCAGTTGCTCTGAAGAATAGGTAGTCACTACCAGAATGAAATGAGCTAACTTGGTCAACCTGTCCACAATAACCCATACCGCGTCAAACTTCTTCTGAGTCTGTAGGAGCCGAATAACGAATTTCATGGTGACACACTCCCATTTCCACTCGGGAATATCAAGCCGCTAAAGCAAACCACCAGGTCATTGATGTTTATACTTCACATGCTGCCAATTTAGGCACTGAGCTACATATTCCACTATGTCCTTCTTCATCCTCATCCACCAATAGTGCTGCCTCAAGTCCTGATACATCTTAGCGGCAACAGGATGAATGGAGTACCGTGAGCTGTGGGCCTCCTGAAGAATCAACTCATGCAAGCCATCCACATTGGGCACACATAACCGACTCTGCATCTGTAACACACCGTCATCCCCAATAGTAATCTCATTGGCATCGTCAAGCTGAACCGTGTCCTTGAGGACAAGCAAATGGGGGTCTTCATGCTGACGCTCTCTAATACGGTCATATAGAGAATACCGAGATATCACGCAGGCAAGAACTCGACTGAGCTCCGAAACATCCAATCTAACAAACTGGTTGGCTAAGGCCCGAACATCCAATGCTAATGGCCCCTCTGCTGCCGGTAGATAGGCTAAACTACCCAAATTCTATGCCTTTCAACTTAAGGCATCGCCACCACATTGGCCTACCCGGGATGATATAGAATAGTGATATCATAGTCCTTAAGTAATTCTAACCACCTCCGCTGATGCAAGTTAAGATCTTTCTATTTGAACAGTTATTGTAGACTCTGGTGGTCGGTAAAGACCTCACAAGGAACACCATACAAATAATGCCTTCAGGTCTTCAATGCATGAACAATGGCTGCCAACTCCAAGTCATGGACTAGATATTCTCATGGCTCTTCAGTTGTCGAGACACGTAGACGGTCACCCTACCGTCTTGCATCAACACTGCGCCAAGGCCAACACGTGACGCATCGCAATATACAGTATAAGACCCCGAGCTTGTAGGCAACACCAACACTGGTACTGTAGTCAAAGCAGTTTTAAGCTTTTGAAAGCTCTCCTCACACTCCTCGGTCAATCTGAACGGAGCACCCTTCTGGGTCAATCTTGTCATAGGTGCAGCAATGTATGAGAAACCTTCTACATAACGACAATAATACCCGGCCAAACCAAGGAAACTCCGAATCTCAGTGGCTGAAGAAGGTTTGGGCCAACTCTACACTGCTTTAATCTTCTTCGGATCTACCTTGATCCCCTCATTTAAAAATTAGCCAAAAGTCCAAATCTTATGTCCTGAATTTTAAATTACCATTTCAAAAATTCAAGACAAAAGTGTCCTGAATTTCAAATTAGCAGCTCAAAAATTTAGGACACTAAGTCCTAAATTCCAAATTAGCGACTCAGAGATTCGGGATACAAAAATTCAGGATACTTAGTCCTGAACTTTGGATGAATTGACTAATCTTTAAATACATTATAAATTATGAATACATTTTAAATAACAGGCTTAAAAGTGGCTAAAAATGTCAGAGGTGATCGTGCAATGTCGTGAGCCCTGAATTTACTGATTATTGCATTTGCAGCAAAGCCATAAATCTCGATAACTTCTTTACAGATAAAAGTTACCCCTCATCCGATAAGTTTTATTAGTGAAAAAAATATTTTATTTAAACTAACAAAATATCTCACCTAGAACTACATGGTTTAGAACTGAATTGTTCTAAATATCATATTAGCTAAATAATATGAATATTACTTGCCAAAAAATATGCAGATCAAAGTCTAAATTAAAGTTGTACGCTTGTTTTAATGCTCCAAGAGTGCAAGTTGATGAAACGTAAAAGCCTGATATGTAAGACTCCTTCCTCCCGTCATGATACTAATTGTCTCTAATGATTCAACTGTTAAATTATTTTTTTCTTAAACACTATAATTACAAGAAAATCCTATTAGTTTACTAAACTTAACTAGCTATTAAGGTTAAACTTTTGTTAAATCTTTAAGAAAAACCTATAAGCCTCCTACATGGGCAGCAAATTACCACTGAAGATGATGAATCAAAACCCCACTCGAAGTAAACATAATGTAAAATTGTGCACCATCATACTCAATACAGACCAAGTACTTGTATGTATCAAGAGTAAAACCTTACGTCAAAACCTTAGTAAAACTCTAGCTTCTTTCTGTTTCATCAACATTGGTTTTGAGTTTAGGGTTTAGCTTTCCAACGTGGAGCATGGACAATAGCAAAGTGGTTAGGCTATTTTCACGCATAAAGATACAAGGAAGGGAAAACAAGAGAACAGCTTCTTATAACAAAAGTTATGTTGCTCAAAGGAAGATAATTAACCAGGCTAACAACCAATGATTATCTCAATGATGCTTGAGAGAGGAGGGTTTCCTGTCATACAATAATCGAACCAAAATGTATGCGGATCATCTTTCTAAATTCTACCTCAATTATAGAGTATCAATCAGTACAGAGAGACATCTGTCAAAATTGTCACCACATTACAAGAAACTCTGCATGTCCAGCTCCACAAAGGAGCATGGATCTGGGATGTCAAATTCCTTGAGGACCTGAAACCAAATAGTCAAAACATAAAACTCCCGAATCGGGAATGATAATTTGCACTTGAAAACAGCCCACACATACCATAAGGTCTAAATTCAATGCACAACCGGGAACCTTTGCCTGTTATTTTCAATTGTTCGAAAGACATGCTCTATTATGAATCAGTACACAATTTTTTTGGAACCATCTAAAAGTGTCTTAATCTGCTACTCCATTTGTTAAAAGTATTGACAGGTAATCAAACTGCAAAAGATGAAAAATATCCAAAACTAAGCAGTTCATGACACTGGTAAGTTTTCTTTTTCAGGTTAACAGGGGTGGCCTCCATCCTTGTCAACTGTAGAAAGTTATACTGTCTAGAGACGAAAATATTAGGCGAATTTAAGGCTGTTATGGCATGCTCAGAATTCTTTATCCTGAATTTAGTGTCAGCTTAACTCTCCAAAGACAAATATTTGAGGTGGTCACTGTAATGATCTATAATACCAAGGCAACGGTACATCTTAATTGAAATTTCAAGAGTGAGAAGTGGCTGCACCAAGCATCCAAATGAAAATAAGTAGAAACCAATTGCCTATAGCCCAACAAGAGTAGTACTGTAGTAGGTAATCTGTCTTAACAAATCCCACATTTTAAGGAGGCTTACCTGTAGATATTCTTTAAGTGACCTGATAATAAAAAATTCTTTACGGTGATGCCATATATAACCTAAACACTAATAGTTATACCTTAGGGTGCACAATTCCGAATGTTCCAATTTGATTTCCTTTGTAAACAATTTTAGCTTGTCTTCCTTGAAGAAATGCAGGCTCCTATGACATAATAAGACAGAAATAAGCAGACAGCAATACTCATAATGCTTGAAAGAGAGAATTGGAAAAATGCAAACAGTACCTCTGATCTTTCTATGTAGTAGCCTTCACAGTCCCCAGGTGATACAAAAGAAGTTCCAGTTGCTTCCATGATTCTGTCGACTAGACCATGTATTAGCTGGAAAAAATGTCAAGACAGTCAAGCCTTTGAGTGTCTAGAAGCTAGTGCACAACCTACAGGACCATTATAATTATACATATGACTCCGATAACAGAAATGAAGCAATCAAACCACTGCTTGGAAGACAGAATAACTTATATTTAAGGAAGTTACACTCAAGATATTTTTAGAGTAGAAGACCTATAAGCAAAATGGAGAAATATATTTTATTCAAGAACCTTCTAAATTTGGTCCTGGCTAAGAAGTTCAGGATTTGCAGAAATCATCACAGCACAACTGATGTTGAAGAAGGATTACAAAATATTCTCTACCACCTAAGCTAATGATGGACTTTTCCAGAACTCTCTGTGCATACAAGTAGTTCTTGCAAAAAGGAGAATGGTACTTGCAATGATCCATGTCAAAGAAGATACTCCCTCAAATCAAATATAGCAACCTATTCTAACTGGCACAAGATTTAAGAGCAAAATGTTTGAATTGATTATTATATTAAATTTGGTAGATAAGTGTTTTAACAATCGTTCCAAATGTAAAAGTGGAGAACTCAACTGAAAGATGTCACATCCAATTTGAAATAACATGGAGGGAGAAAATTTTGCCCTTTAAAGAGAGGCCAAGCTAATTAGGGTAGATCATAAAAGGAAGTAGGTCAATCTTATTGCAACAGAGGGAGAAAATGGAAACGGGTCACTCTGAGAGGAAGACGAAAAGAGAATCTGCAGGTACTGGATGGCAAAGGTGAATTCATAATTAGGTCCAGCTCTCCATTATGAAATAACATTCATGACTGAGGCAATAGAACTATTTTCATATGCCCAGCAGCCTTTCCATTTAAATTTTCACTGGCAAGTGGTAACCAAATCTCCCTGAAAAAAAAAGTATAGACCTAACTGAGCTTCCTTTACAAGTAAAATATTCACCCAAATTACAATTCATATTCCAACAACTGGAGCTTGTAATGTGCAGCAGATGCTACAGAAAGTCTCTATGCATTTCAAATAGCACGTTTACATCCACGGCGATCGCCAAGAAGATTTTGCAGAACAGATAAACTATCGATATATGAGCTACAAATGTGGTATATCTGTACCTCAAATCCTGAGTTAGCGCCGCAATACAGAGCAGCAAGGTGGCGACGGTTTACTGCACCAACATCCTTTGTGCCATCTAACAGGACTACATCACCAACTTCAAAAATCTGAACCAAAATGAGATAAAAACATTGAATCTAACATGCAGAAGCTACTCTCAAAAGAAATGGCAAAGGAGATATGCATGACAGTAACAAGATGGTCACATAACTTTTAATTAAGCATAAAATCCCTTCACTGGTTGTTATAAAAAACATCTCGCACATGATTAAACTTCTATAGCCTACTTCCTTCTCGAAAAGATTCAACCGTATAACTCACAAGGTTGGCCAGAAAATATTCAATTCTATTAGACGACTTGTTGTGTACTGCTATTTACTTAAAACTCTCATTAATTGCAATCCTGAGCTTACTTCACACGTTTAAGCAATAATGCCAGTGGTGGAGTAATGGCAGGAAACCATGCAGAAGTTAGTTATATTCATTTACCTTCATAGGCTTTGGATGGTCCTTGTTATGTCCAACGGTTCTCAATAATCCAGGCATGAGATTAGTCCGCACAACCTGCAAAGCAAGAGCTGTTTCAGTTACCAGCATTTAGTACATAATTATGCAAATAGAAGAAACCTGCAACTTTGTACAATTTTTTTAAAAAAAGTGTGTAGTTTGCATTGAACTAAATCTAAATCAAGAACAGAATAATTACACAAAGCAGCATCTCCTTTAAGTAGGTAAACAATCTTTTTCACTAGACTGGACCAAGGGGATAAAATAAAAACGATCCTCATCTACGTTAACTACCTCGGCAGCGTCCTCTCTCCCTTTACTAGGGAAGAGACATGTTTAAGTTTGAATTCAAGATATCTAATTTTGACATACAACAATTTCCTAAAAGAAGCAAAGAGCATAAATGAAAGATATCAAATACAAACTTCTTATTTTGGGTTGCATGAAAACCTTATCATGATTCTTTCTTCTACATACCACTTAGAAATTGCACATATCTGCATGTGCATCGTGTTTCGTGTGGCAGTAGGCGATGAAAAAGTGCTACCTGGGCTTGAAGCCATTTGAAGCGACAACATTCTGTGGATCAGTAGGATATTCAATAGATTGACATTCTACTTGGTATTCTTTGGCCTGTAATGAGAAAATCAAGGATCTGGCAAATCAGGATTAACCTAGAAAAGCTTAAAGGGCCATTTTATACAGTAAGAAGAGTATGGTTGGACTGTTGGAAAATTTATCTGGCTTATCAGCTTAATTGTCGGCATATATAAGAACATGCATAAGCTGTATTTTCAGGTTGAAAGAAATCATAGGCGCATATTGGACTGGATGCACAAAATTTGGTTTTGGATGGCAGACAAATGATATACGCAAATCAAGCAAATGGATGCATAGATTTCAGATTGAAGGACGGCAATAAAGGATTATTGTGTAAGCTAGATATCAGAAAGGAGAATACGTTCTTATCCATCCTAGTTATGGGTGCTAAGCAAAAAGTTGATGGAAGTTGTGGAAAATTATTGGCTAAGAGGTTTTCCAGTTCGGACTAATCTGGCTATCCTATAATACCTTCTACACATGCATTCAGTGGATTCCATCATTTTTTTGTAAGGCAGGAGAACAACTCAGATTCAGAGAGGTCCTACAAGGCACAGCATGTGAAGCAATGCACATTAATCTTGGCAAAGATCTGTCTCTATGGGTTAATGATATTTAGAGCTTCCAAGAATGTCAGGTTATGGCATTGGATCTTCTCCCTCCTCCCAACATACCTTGGACTTTGTATGAGATTAAGTCACAAGGCAAAAGCTGGAGCAATAGAAAATACTTGAAAAGACTAGTTTCACAACAGTCAAGACAAACAACAACAACAACATACCCAGTATAATCCCATGGGTGGGGTCTGGGGAGGGTAGTGTGTACGCAGACCTTACCCCTACCTGGAGAGGTAGAGAGTCTATTTCCGATAAATTCTCGGCTCAAGAAAAGGTGGAAAGGAAGAATAGGGGAGAAGAAGAAGAAAGAGGGGGGAGAAAGAAGGAAGAGAGAGGCAAAAGACGATAAGCAAAGAGGAGAAAAAGTAGCATCAAATAGTAACTATCAGGGAACAACAATATCTAGTAAAGGGGGAGAAAAAGTAGCATCAAATAGCAACCTTCACTTCCAACAAAGAGGTTGTGAGTTCGAGTCACCCCAAGAGCAAGGTGGGGAGTTCTTGGAGAGGATGCCGAGGGTCTATTGGAAGCAGCCTCTCTACCTCATGGTAGGGGTAAGGTCTGCATACACACTACCCTCCCCAGACCCCACTAGTGGGATTATACTGGGTTGTTGTTGTTGTTAAATAGTAATAATCATGGAGCAACAATCCTAGTAGCAATTTTCAAAAAACAAAGGACATGGTTGCTAAGTATCAGATACAATAACAAACTAGAAGGAAGTAACTTTCAACCCACAATAAGAATATTACTAGTACTACTGGTAAACCTAGGAGAAACTCACAACTACCTGTCAACCCACCACCTTAATCCTCGACCTCCACACATTTCTATTGCTAGTCATGACATCAAGGGGTAATGTTGGGACTTTAAATTCATGAGATACAAATACTGGGATGGGAAGCGGAAAAACATCTATTATCAAAACTATACCGTACATCCTCATCAGGTGATCAAGGAAGGAGAGAAAAGCATGAAAAGTTCACAGTCAACTCTACAACATCCTCTACAAGAACATGGGAATGAGATTGATATATAGACAGTGCTGTCCTTCTGCTTTGTTGTCTCTTCGAGGTAAAATCACTCATGTTTGTGGTGCTAATTCCCGTGTTTTTTTCTAGTCTAATTTAGTTTCAAGAGCCTCTCTCCCTAACCCTTATTTTTTAAAGCCTTCCATGGAGTGCAATTTGAAATACAAAGGGTTGAAGGAGTGCAATTTGAAATACAAAGGGTTCGCTAAAGGTATATCTTTTTTTCTCTCTTTTTAACAGGGGAAGCCACGTGTGTGGCAATACTCATGCAAGACCATCTCCAAGAAAGAGGAAAAATGCAGTGCTATAGATGCCGGAGAGGTCCCAGAAACTATGAACATTAAGAGTTGACATGGGAGCTGTGGAACATGTTTCTTTCATTTTTGGGATAGTTCAGAAGACGCTGAAAACAAATAGCCAATGCCTAGTTAGTTGGGGAGGATGCCCAGTCCCAAAGGTAGTTAGGATGTTTCAACTTCTGAGGCACAACCCTTTTAAGCATTATGTGGCAAATATGGAAAGGAAGGAATAATACATATGAGGGAGTGGCACATCTGATGCATAGTTTTAAGTATAATTGTCTTACAACTTTATTCAAGACAACAACACCAACAACATACCCAGTATATTCCCACCGAATGGAGTCTGGGGGTACGCAGACCTTACCCCTACCTTGTGAGGGTAAGAGAGGCTTACAACTTTATTCAAGACTACCAAAAGATAATTGCCTTACAACTTTATATCTTTTAAGCGGTCAGTTCATGTAAATGGCACGTGATTGAAGGAGTGCAATTTGAAATACAAAGGGTTCACTAAAGGTATATCTTTTTTTCTCTCTTTTTAACTGGGGAAGCCACGTGTGTGGCAATACTCATGCAAGACTATCTCCAAGAAAGAGGAAAAATGTAGTGCTATAGATGCCGGAGAGGTCCCAGAAACTATGAACATTAAGAGTTGACATGGGAGCTGTGGAACATGTTTCTTTCATTTTTGGGATAGTACAGAAGACGCTGAAAAAAAATAGCCAATGCCTAGTTAGTTGGGGAGGATGCCCAGTCCCAAAGGTAGTTAGGATGTTTCAACTTCTGAGGCACAACCCTTTTAAGCATTATGTGGCAAATATGGAAAGGAAGGAATAATACATATGAGGGAGTGGCACATCTGATGCATAGTTTTAAGTATAATTGTCTTACAACTTTATTCAAGACAACAACACCAACAACATACCCAGTATATTCCCACCGAATGGAGTCTGGGGGTACGCAGACCTTACCCCTACCTTGTGAGGGTAAGAGAGGCTTACAACTTTATTCAAGACTACCAAAAGATAATTGCCTTACAACTTTATATCTTTTAAGCGGTCAGTTCATGTAAATGGCACGTGATTGAAGGAGTGCAATTTGAAATACAAAGGGTTCACTAAAGGTATATCTTTTTTTCTCTCTTTTTAACTGGGGAAGCCACGTGTGTGGCAATACTCATGCAAGACTATCTCCAAGAAAGAGGAAAAATGTAGTGCTATAGATGCCGGAGAGGTCCCAGAAACTATGAACATTAAGAGTTGACATGGGAGCTGTGGAACATGTTTCTTTCATTTTTGGGATAGTACAGAAGACGCTGAAAACAAATAGCCAATGCCTAGTTAGTTGGGGAGGATGCCCAGTCCCAAAGGTAGTTAGGATGTTTCAACTTCTGAGGCACAACCCTTTTAAGCATTATGTGGCAAATATGGAAAGGAAGGAATAATACATATGAGGGAGTGGCACATCTGATGCATAGTTTTAAGTATAATTGTCTTACAACTTTATTCAAGACAACAACACCAACAACATACCCAGTATATTCCCACCGAATGGAGTCTGGGGGTACGCAGACCTTACCCCTACCTTGTGAGGGTAAGAGAGGCTTACAACTTTATTCAAGACTACCAAAAGATAATTGCCTTACAACTTTATATCTTTTAAGCGGTCAGTTCATGTAAATGGCACGTGATTAAAGTGGATCTTTTGAGATCACTAGACCTGTAAACTTATAAAAAGCTTTTGTAGTGCTAATGTGGGCCTTTTAAGGGGGAAAAGCAGAGTATATGTGCAATGCAGCACCAAGAACTTCCAATAAATCAGCGAACGGTAGCTGCTGATATTTGGAACATGTTTATCACAGTTTTGGTTTAAGATGGGTCATGCCTAACAGTCTCAAGGATGCCTACATCCTACTTGTATTTTTGGTGTGTTTGGAATGAGAGGAATAGAAGATGTTTTGATGGAATATCAACTCCAAACCACGACCTTAAGGCTAGTTGTCTTTAAAATTTATGTAGCTGAGATAGCTTGTCCCCTGCAGACTATCATGCCAAACTTTTGGACTCTGTTAGCTCTTTATCCTTAGCATAGGCCTCATTGTAATAGAGCTAACAAACTCTCACTTTTGTACTTGCGTTATTATGCATCTACTTGATGCCATTTATAATACCTCTTCATAAATAAGAAAATTTAAAAAAAATTACGCCAAAGCTAAATCACAATTTGGAGGGAGGGAAGGCTATCTTAGCCCACCAAGACACCGCATAGAACAACTGGCATAAACTTATGTGTTTTAATCAGCCCCTTTTCAATACATCTTGTGTTTATCTCACTGTACATGCACAAGATTCGAAATAAAATACTATTTTTTAATCAAGAAGAATATTCAAAGCGAAAATGCCAAATCTTCTTCTTCCTAATATAACTGACTAAACCATGCCATAAGGGGTTTCTGGCAGAGGACCAAAGAGTCGATTGATAGCTTAAACTCTTTTCGGGAC
Organism: Nicotiana otophora; assembly: GCA_000715115.1. Lineage (NCBI taxonomy): Eukaryota > Viridiplantae > Streptophyta > Magnoliopsida > Solanales > Solanaceae > Nicotiana > Nicotiana otophora. Next base: position 60,651 of record AWOL01S0035155.1, read on the forward strand.
AGAGCAGACTCACCTCAAATTCAGATGTACGAGAATCAGCAATGATTACAGCAGACTTATCCTCTTCACAGTTCAACATGGAAGAAATTTCTTTCTTGGAACACAAGATCCATGTTAGGACCTCAATGTAACCAGCCATTGCAATCTAAAATTGAAAAGACATTAAGTTAGATGAAAAGCAAGTTATCAACAATAACTTGTGAATCAAGGATGCAATCGAATACATACACACAGGACAACTTCATGAGGGAAAAAAACAAGTTAGTGTTTTTTAGAGAAATTATGTGACTCACACAGAATACTAAAGTACGAAGCTGCATTTAAAGAACTATTCATATAGTTTAATCAGATAACACCAATATCATATAGTCTAATCAGATAACACCAATAACAATAAGCATTTTTTTGGGAAGGTGACATATCCAATATATTAATCAAATCATCAGCACAGAGTTTGTACTGGAAACCAAAATTTATATCTTGAAATGCTTAAACAAAATGCATAACACCAATAAGCATTCGGATAAGGGTCTGATTTGCCCCTCTACTATCATAAATAGACCTTATTTACCCTCCGTTTAATTTTTCTATCAAAAATATCCTTACCGTTATACATTAGGTTCATATTTACCCCTTACACGTTAAAATGGTTACATTTGCCCTTCGTTATATTTTAGGATCATATTTAACCCTCTACTCTTCAAAAAGGGTTACATTTGCCCTTCGTTATACTTTCTTGACATATTTATCCTTACAATTATACCCTACATTTACCCTCATCCGGTAGATCGCCATGTCCCACCTTTGTTTTCCTACATGGCGCCTATGTGGATTTCTTTTTCTTCCAATTTAAATATGATCACCTATTTAAGATAATTTAACCCGCCCACCCAATTTAAATAAGACACACTAACTAAAATAAATGAAAATCATAATTCCCAATCCCCCCCACCCC
>AWOL01S0035155.1:62160-80574 GCA_000715115.1 Nicotiana otophora
GTCCATCTCTCTTCTCCGGGTCAGCTCCATGTTTTTCGGAGAGCGAGAAACTTTTGGACAGTGAGTGAACGAAACTATAGTGTTATCTCTAATTGATTTATTTAATTATTTCACCTTTGTCTATGTTAATTTGTTTCCCTTTAATACTTAGGAGTTAGGAGACATGAATCACTCAATGATGTTTTGAAGTGTTTGTAGAGATACAACTCTGTAAAGTCTAAACTGGGTCAATTGATCATGATTGATTCACGAAAAGCAATTTCCTGATACGGCATTTATGAAGATTGTGCGAAATACAATAGTTATCGCAGCGACAACATATTGGCAAATAATAACTTTGAACTCAAAATCACTAATCCAATACATCTCACAATTATTGCAGTAACCAAAGCAAATTACAAAAAGTTGCACAACAATGGAGTTAATGAAGTCTTATTTAAATTGGGTGGGCGGGTTAAATTATCTTAAATAGGTGACCATATTTAAATTGGAAGAAAAATAAATCCATATAGGCGCCATGTAGGAAAACAAAGGTGGGACATGGCGATCTACCGGATGAGGGTAAATGTAGGGTATAATTGTAAGGATAAATATGTCAAGAAAGTATAACGAAGGGCAAATGTAACCCTTTTTTAAGAGTAGAGGGGTAAATATGATCCTAAAGTATAACGAAAGGCAAATGTAACCCATTTTAACGTGTAAGGGGTAAATATGAACCTAATGTATAACTGTAGGGATATTTTTAATAGAAAATGTAAACGGAGGGTAAATAAGGCCTATTTATGATAGTAGAGGGGCAAATCAGACCCTTATCCGATAAGCATTAATTATCTACAACACCATACCATGAAGAAATGTAAATGAAACGACTGCAATTAATTGAAGACCAAATTGTGAAAAGAACAAATGAAGAGGGAAGTACCTGATCAAAAGAAAATAAACGAAGAAGGCAGCACAGGAAGGGGTAATAATCCAGCTAGAATACAAAAAACATTGGAACTAAAATTGAAACTTTGAAACTCCCTCCCCACCCCTTCCTGGCTAGAACTTGATAAAAGGTTAAAGTTTGTTTAACAAACTCTAAAAGTCCCAAAAATATATGATCACCTTCAAGTAAGAGGCAATATCAAGAGAAGAAATAATTTTATGAAAGATCACATCTAACAGAGACTATACAGAAACACAATAGAATGATGCTACCTTCTGCAAAACAAATAAATGCCCATGGCAGCTTGAAGTCTGTGTCTACAATATGAACTCTCAAACACAGAGGTGTATAAACACATTACCTCCGACCGAATTAGATCACTAAATTGACTGAGAGGTAAAGGCTTCAATGATGCAGGTCTTCTCTTCGGGATCTCATTGTAGCCATAAGCAATTGCAACATCCTTTTGAAAAGAATACAGAGTTTGAAGCCATATAAGAACGACAGCAAAGCTATGGTGGAATAGTAACTATAAGCAGTAATGCATCAAAGCAAATACCTCTGCTACATCACAAGGATGAAGGACATCACTTCTTGTGGGAGGTACCGATACGACAAACTTGACTTCTGCATTTTTTGAGACAGATTCCACTGCACGCAATTGCATTTTATGCAACAAACTAGCCACCTGAAATGTTGTTTGGCTGTTTAGAGTCTAACGAAAAAATTCAATCTTCTATTTCCTACCCATAGGATAATCTATCTACTCCCTCTGTTTCAATTTATATGAATCCATTTGACTGGGCACCAAGTTTAAGAAAAGAGAGAAGACTTTTGAATTTGTGGTGTAAAATGAGGCACATATATTTTGTGTGGCTATAAATCATTGCATAAAGGTAAATTGTTTCCAAATAAGAAAAGGGATCATTCTTTTTGGCACGGACTAAAAAGGAAATAGGTTCACATAAATTGAAAATAAGGGAGTATATTATTATAAAAGTGGGAAGCTCTTAACTAAAAAGTTGAATCACTTAAATACCCGTTTAAATAACCTAAATACCAACTTATACCAAGAATTTAAATAAAACATCAAATTTTAAATAAGACACTAAATTTATTTGAAAAGATGTGATCCTTCATATTAGTGAAGCTAGCGACTCTTTACAACCTTGAAGTCTAACGGCGTACGTTTCATTTTTGTGCAGGCATATCAATTAAAATACAAAATAAGAAAATAACAGACAGCCTAAAATGAGAGGTTACTGAAATTTAAAATAAAAAAGTCCATGATTTTGGTTCATATCTCTTTTTGATATGAAACCTTCTTGCAAGGTAGGTTTTCATGGACATTTTTCTCCTTTTTATATTCCTTGAAAAAAATGGAGAAACTTTATAAAACTTTGAAATTATCCCCGAGAGTTGGCTTAACAATTGTCATTATTTGTTTAATGATAGCAATACCATTTTTCAATTCTTGAGTTTATGTTAGCAAAGTAATACAACATAACATGTGTGTCATGCAGTTTGCATGTTAGTAACAGCGAAACCACTTATTTGAGAAGAACGAAGCAAGATAATAGAGATAATAGTTACAAATGAAAGGTAAGTTAAAATCAAACAAATTTTAATAAAAAATAATCATTGACCTACTAGGATAAGTTAATGATATTTATGCAATTTGTAATCTTAAAATATTGATGTAATCAATATAAATGTTACTTTATCATGTGAAATTTTGCCGAAAAGATGGTGAGCTTTTGAAAAAATGAATGATGTTAAACCGGCCAATGTCATACATGCAAAAATTATAGCGGTCAATCTGCTACCAAGTATACTTTTATCCTAAAAATTCAAAGGTCCCCCTCTCAACCACAACATGTTTTCTAACGTATCTACCACAATATGTTTTCTCACGTGGTCAATTTTACGCTGCACTTAAGAGGATATCAATGTCAACAAAGAGTTCGGGTCATGATAGAGCAATCAAAATAGATCAAATGAACATATGCCAAGAATATAATTTATAAAGAAGTATTAGTTAAGAATATAATCTATAAAGAAGTATTAGTTAAGATACGCTTCACTGCAGTTTGTACCTCATAAAATAAAAATAAGTAAGAAGTCAGATTTATCTAATTAAACTTTGATTGTCTCACCTTATGTTTAGATGATATCAAATCATCTTGACATCAACAAACAAGCCACTATATGATGATCCCCATTTATCATTTGCAGAAATTTATGTGACGGCACTATCTTTGGTAATTTTTTTTATATAGGAATGTATGAATTATATTTGTATATGTTTACGCACTTATTTTAATCTCATACTTTTCAGATGTAGTTTGTATTTTAGTAACAGTAAAACCATATATTGTAAAAGGACGAAGTAGAATAAGAGAGATAATAGTTACAAATAAAAGATTAAGTTATTAGAACATAAGTGCATGCAAGTGTTTATTTTATGTCCTATATAGATGAAATATAATGTAATTTATGCAACTTGTAAAATATAGGTATGCTTGTTGATTGTTCATCTTAGTAGATTTAGACGATTCAATTATTTTGTCCTCGACAAACAAATAACCATTCTAATTTGATCATTCACATATACACTTTATTCTTTCATGTATAATTATATACTCAAAAGCTTTATTTTAAAAATAATGATGATATTAATATACAAAATCAAGTACCACAAGACTCGATATACACGTACAACGCACGTGCCGAGAAACTAGTAAAACAGAAAAGTCAACACTGGTCCAAGTTGTAATAATGCTTTCACATCAAAGCAAAAAGGGACAAACAACTACTGCCACAAATTTCTGAAGAGCAGTTAAACAATGTACTGGTAATTCTGAAACGGTCTTCTCATTCAAGGTATATAGCAGGGGAACCCAGAAAGGACATGTTATAAAAGTCAATAAATGTACCATGAGTACATGTGATTTCCGAACACTAAACCAACGGATCAGAATCACACCGCAGCCTCACGTTTGATGATACTTTCTGAAGCAAATTTAAGACATGGAAAAGTAATTCAAAAAACACAACAAACTTAAAAAAGCTTTCTTGATTAGGCTTGGCGACTCAGCTACTCAATTTGTTTTTCATTTCTTCTCTTCTTTTTGAAACTTGAATGCTATGTTTTGCATCTTCTCATGTTGATGAATTCTTCTCCTGAGTCCAGCTTTAATGGCATTCTTATGCCTTTCAAAAACAGTGAAGTTTTTGTAGTTATCTGTAGGGATTTGAGAGTAACTCGGATAGTCTCCGAGTTGTTTTTGGCATCCTCTTCAGATATCATAAAGTTTTGGAGTCCATATAAACTTTTGGAGTGCTCCCCCCTTGGTGCCAAACATGAATCCAATCATTATTCTCCACCCTAATCCCTCTTAACCTATACAACTACCAAAATATTTCAGGTAGCATTTGGATTTATTTATTCCAAACTTTGAGGAGGACAAGCTCATAGATTGATGACTCCAATGTTCACATGTACATCAACTAGTAACATATATTCTGGTTATCTGGCTCAATTTTTAAAAGACAATCAAATTGTGGAATCTCAATTCCATTAAGGACGACCAAGAATATGTTTAAATGTTAGCAAGAGGAGCTACAACTCGTGTCAACTTATATGCAGTTCCTGCAGTCGCGAGCTTGTTGTAGTCGGTCCAAGGGGAGAACGCCTCAACCCAAAACTAGTTGGGTTGACTATATGAATCCCCTATATCCATCCTTCTATTTGGACCTATTTCACCCCAATACTAAACAATTTGACTGTTAAAGCAAATTAGTGGTTCTCCAAAACTATATATTCTTTAAATCAAACACTTGTGCCAAGCAAAATTTGTCTGCAAATGAATCAACTTCAAATCAGTTTCATCCAAATGTACATATAGTTATTCACAATTCCCTTCCAAATAAGCCAAGCTACAGAATTTTTCAAAAAATCGCATCTAGTGGCAGCTAATAGCCTAATAGAAAGATGTCCTAGTACAATGAGTGGTATCTTAGTTTCCATCAATCTGATGGAAGGGAGTAGACACTCGGTGCTTCAAGACAAACATGGAAGTACTAAAAAAAACGAATTATCATTGTATATGATGCATTTTAGGGATGTCCTATTTTCCTATAAGGCATAAGTTATACTATAGACCAATCAAAATCCCCAGACACTGTAACGATATCCACCACTCACACTAATGTCTATGCAACCATGTGGAGTTGGTATAGTCACCATAGGACACAGGTTTCTGTCAGCTATATTCTGAACATCTCATATATTGGAAATTGCAGAACATTTGTGACCAATATCATAATTGTCATGATTCTCGTGAAGATAAGAAGATAAAATGACAGAAACTTGTGTATATGAGATAAGAAGAAAAAATGGAAGGCAAAACTCTATAATACCTCATTCTCTGGCAATTGAACTCCAATGATGCCAGTGATGTAGGACAAAGGCACATTCATATTGTAGATTGAGAGATCAGGATAAACAAACGATTTTCCATCAGGATATGTTACTTTAACTGGTTCAACTTCAAACTTCCGCTCACAGTACACTGAAAACATAGTTACCTGCAGATAATATTTAATTATTCAAACACCCAGCAAACTGAAGGAGGAAAAGAAAAAGAGCCCCTCAGCTTCTTCTATTCCTACCATTGTGTTCAAAACAACATTGGCCTTCGTCAAATCTGTGGCTGTACATTCTATAAACACGTTCGTTGTTTTCAATGTAATGGCTGAATGTGCACCGTTGATAATGGGGGGCAAAGACAAAACAGTCCTGCAGAACAGACAGACAGACAGAGAGAGATTAATGAGTTGCAGAAAGATAGTGGTTCCTTCACATGCATTCAGGTATAGAGCACTTCTCATAACAGCTAAGCATCTCAAGTATTTCTTTCTTTGATAAGTAAACATATCGATTTTATTAGATTAACAACAACAACAACAACAACAGACCCAGTATATTCCCAACAGGTGGGGTCTGGGGAGGGTAGTCTGTACGCAGACCTTACCCCTACCTAATACAGGTAGAGAGGTTGTTTCCAATAGACAATTTTATTAGATTCCAAACAGCTATTAATAGCTGTTCCAGACAAAATAATCTGCCTAGGATATATCCAACTAAAAAATGTGTGCTGACAGGCTCCATACAATTTGCCTAATAGTTTCTCGAGTTTTATTGAACAGTTTGTCAATAGCTATCCCATTCAGAATGTGCAAGCAAAATAGAGTAGTACTCCCTCCGTTTCAATTTATGTGACAAACTTTCCTTATTAGTCCGTTTCAAAAAGAATGACACATTTCTAATTAAAAAAATTTAATGAAGTGAAATATAAACATCCAGAAGATGCAAAGATTAAAAGAGAGAAGAATCTGACAGCTCAAATGAAACAGTTCTATATTTGAAAAACAAAACTTTTCATTTTACCTATTTTACCCTTAATGAGAAGCTTTTAGGGCCACACAAATTGAAGGCCCCACAAAAGCTTTTACCCTTTAAGCTTTTAAAACCACGAGTTTAAAAAGTCTTTCTTTTTTTCTTAACCTCCGTGCTGAGTCAAGCTACGTCACATAAATTGAAACGGAGGGAGTACACCAGAAACTATATAACTATTGGAGTAAAGAATTCTCAAGACCCACAAAAAAGTTAATTACTCTTACTATTTTCAAGCCATAAATTCTTATCATGAACGGTAAGCAAAGAGGTCAACTGGCATGCAGCGAAGTAAATAAATGCAGTAAGATAACCCCAGACCAGAAGGCTCATTTGTAAACTGGATACCTTTTACAATCATATATAACAGGGTACACTGGTGAATTCTCGATTATGTGCAGAAACTTCTTCAACTTCAAATCCGACTAAAAATTCAGGGCGGCAATGTGTTAGAGATGTTGTTTAAAGCATAAAATTAACTTCAGTAAATCTTCAACATAACACCTAAACAAGAAACAATAATAATCAGACTAAAAATAAAAGCTTAAGTTGCAACTCACTTTGTAAAATTCCATCAGCTCATCAGCTCTGAAGTTTCTGGTCTGAAAAAACAACCAATTTCAATATCAGCATTAACACCAACATAACCTAGGCCAACTGCCAAAATAAAACCACTTACCTGCTTTAATGGCACAAAATTAATTTCCGAAGGAGGCAAAGCCTGAAATTAGAGGGGCAAAAGGTTTCAGTATCCAATCAGAAACTATTTAGGGAAAAGAATGCAGTACACGAAAATCAGATTTACACGGAAAAATTAGGCTGTCACTCTAATTTTAGAACTAGTAATACATGGAAAACTTTGAGTTAAGTATACCAACTGCCGTATACCTCATATGTGAAAGGTCCTTCAATTGTATCTAGGTCATGGGTACCAATTGCCACCAAGGTTCTTCGCCTAGGAAAAGCAAAAAAGAGAATAAACAACAAGGACCTAAGCGTGAGCAGGAGAAAACATATGCAGGATTTTTAAAGATAATAACAATGTGATTCCCCACAATATAATTCAGGAATGATTCATAATAGTTTAGTATGGATACTGCTCAGGGAAAAAGTTCAATATTGACAACCCATACGGGTTGGCCAAAGTTCAAAATTGGCAACCCATAAGGGTGTGGCCTGGTGGTCAATAATAATAATAATAATAATAATAAGCACCATCACCACTCTAGGGTGAGGCCTAGTGGTCAATGAAGTGGATTAAAACATGGGAGACCATGGTTCAATCCCATCATAGACAGAAAATACTAGCTGATGTCTTACTCATCTACCTATACTTTGTTTAGGTAGAGTTATCTGGTGAAAGCTCAATATCTAGCGGGAGATAGCATGCACCGATAGAATAGTCAATGTGCGCGCAAGCTGACCCAAACACCATCTTAATCAAAATAATAATACATTATGTGATAGAGAATTCTTCTAAAATCTTATCTTTATTCATACCCAAATAGAGAAGGAATAAAAAGCAAAAGTCACGATTCATGGCACTTCTACTAAAGATCACGTCAGTATGAGAACTTGGAGGTTAGTAGGAAAGATACACAGTATACCAGTTGAGATTAAAATAAAATGAAGGGATAGTTAAGGTCAATGATCCTCTACATCTAACGGAAGTGAAACAAAAAATACAACCCCACCCCAAAAGTAGAAATGAAAAGGAAAGAAATAGAGAATAATTTATGTTCTCGGGATGCCTCTTTAAGCAATTAAATAGAATCCAGCTACTTTTTACACTATTTGCACACTCTCTCCTCAGCATGTAAGCCATTGCATCCATCGATACAAAAGTTTCCCCAAAATTCAAGAATTAAAAGATACCCCCTGCTTTCTATCTTTACATATTTTACGAATAGATCTGAAGACAAGTAACCAAACTTGCAAACATTTCGAATGTCACCTTACCCTTCCACCTTTAACAGACGCTCAGAACTTTGTGATACAATAACTTTCTACAATGAATACCAGACTATTTGCCTGCGACAGAGTTTTTTTAAAGTATGTCTTGTGCTATTATAACTGCTCTTATGCTAGTATAACCGTGAATTCTTCCTTATTTTTTACAGTTTAACCAACAACAAAAAAACTGTGAGCTCTTTCTTACTTCAACAAACAATAAAAGCTTCTAATTGCTGTGCATTGATATAACATAGAGAGGGCAGTATCAAAACGTACCGTTCTCTACCACCAAGAAGTTCTCATTAATGGGTACATCCTGAGTCATGTTGGCACGTAAAATTGGTCTCCAAAATGTTAGAAAATAAATGGTGCATTGTTAGTACAAGAGAAGACACATGCTTTATGTCTATCCCAGAAAAAGACTTATGCTCTCATTGAGGTGAAATATATTGTATTGCTTATCCCTCATAAGCTCTAAAAGACCTTGAGAACATAACCCCATTTATGTTTTTGCGACAAATAAGCTAATGTGCATAATTAGAGTAACCCTTTCATATCATAATTTATCTATAAACTTCCAGTCTCATTTACTGAACAAGCTAAGGTTTCTAAGAGGGTGTTTGGCTAAGCTTATAAGCTGGTCAAACTAGCTTATAAGCACTTTTCGGCTTATCTACGCGTTTGGTAAAGTTAAAAGTGCTTATAAGTCAAAAATAAGCTAAAAGCCATAAGCTGGTCACCCCCAGCTTATAAATTTTTAGCTTATAAGCACTTTAAGTTTGACCAAAATTTTTTACTATTTTATCCTTAAAATATTCTTTTTTAGAACAAAACTCTTGCATCGACACTCACTGCCTCAGGTACTATTTCAACCTAACCCCCCTCCCCGCGCCTCTTCAAGTCTGCAATGCTCATTGACTATTTAAGATAAGCAAATTCTCTATTCCTTTGCATATTTATATCTATGTGATTGTGTATTAATCTTTGAAATGTATGTAATAAATGAGGACATATCAAATTTTTGGTATGTTGCTTTCTAAGTGTTGTGGTGATAAAGACAGTGTTTGTTTCTCTTCAAATATTTTGTCCTATTTAGGTTTATTTTTTACTGAGAAACTTTTATCAATTTATTAATTAATATAACTTATAATTATATGCTTATCATAAAATAAATTATATTTATCATAAAAGTTATCTTATCTAAGCACAATTGTATTTAAAATAAAATGACAAATAGAATATTTTGTATTTGGATCGATTTGGAATCTAAAATTTTAAAGAAATTACGCACTTATAAGTGCAAACACTTCTAAGGTTATTTAAATCATTTTAACAGAAAAAGAGCTTATCATAACTTTTTTATCAAATACTGCAGCAGCTTATTATCAATTTCAGCACTTGTATCCAAACACGTAATTGCTTATTTATTAAATCAATTTCAGCACTTAAAAGTGCTTTTCAGCACCTAATGCTTATCAGCTACTCCAAATCAGCTAATCCAAATGGGCTCTAAATAATTTCTTTCCAAGTCAAACTCCCTTTAAAGGGGGAAAAAGAACTGAAGGGTATCCAACCCATGTACAGAAGCATCATACACGCATGGTAAGTTCAGGAAAACCAGTGCAAGTTATCTACTCAGTGATTTCCTTATGAGAGCTAACAGCATAACTACAATTTTTTGCGGTATTTTTACAGCCGAGAAATAAAAAGATAAAAAGTATAAGAATTAATTCCACCCCCAAGTAATCGACCACTACTTCAATATGTCACCAAGAAAAATTTAACATCACGTAGGACTAACAGAAACCAAAGCAACTAAAAGAGGTAAATAGGAATTTCAGCTGAAAAGAAAAGATAAATAGGAATTTCAAACTGCTCTTTATAGTATAGTAATACCTGCAAATGTTCTGATGCAGCTTATCTTGTAGATCAATGAAGCTATTGTACCTAGCCTCATCAAATGTTACACCTCTTAAGACAGCGCACACAACATATGGGCGGATCTTGGATGTCTAAACAGGAAAGGACAATGGTTAATGCAATAAGAAAATTCTTTATAGCCATTTTAGTTTCTTTCCCACACATTTAGTGGTGGACAAAAACTTAACAAAAAATAGCTTTATCAAGTCGTACCTCTTTTCCGACACGCATTTCAAGCATAGATTCTTTACCAATATTTGCCACCTTATATGTAGGGATAGGATCAAGCCCACCAAATATTCGGAGAGCTTGAGCTAGCCCTTCAAGACAAAGCAAATCATATCTGCAATACCAATTTGAATGAAAACATATTACACTGTCAGTGCCGAATTAACAGCACCATTGTTATGCTTCAAATAACGAATAATTAAAATTTCTAACAATCCCACGCCACTAAACGTAATTAAGCGCAAAATGCTAGTAAGCCACCACAGAAAATCAGTTATACTTATTTCCAAATATTCAAAGCATAATCAAAAACCCCAAGATTTTCTACCAATTCATGAAAATTCATTCAGCAATCTAATTATAAAAAGCACAAAGGACCACCTGTTTGCTGGAACTTCAATTTTGTATATAATCTCTCCATCATCTTCCGTCGCCTCTTCCTCCAGATGCTTCTCTTTTCTTTGCATTGCTTTTTCTGTTGTCTACATTTTTTTTCACACATGCATAAACTCAGTACTAACAACCAATGCTTGGATGAAATAAACTTGCTGAAGAGAAGAACACAAACAACAACAACAACAACAACAGACCCAGTGTAATCCCACAAGTTAGGTTTGGGAAGGGTGGTATGTACACAGATCCTACCCCTACCTTCAAGAAGGCAGAGAGACCGTTTCCGTAAGACCCTCCCTCGGCTTGGGAAAATATAAAAGGAAGGGCAGCAGCAAGCACACCAATTAGAAAACCGACGCAAAACTACAAAGATACAAAACTAAAACTGAGTATTATAATCAGAAGGCCGGAACGAAAGGAACAATTATATAAATTACTCCACCATCCCCATAAATGTTACTGACCCAGAGTATAAAAGCATAAAAAAAGCTCAATTCACAACTTTTTGAAAACAAAAATCTACATATTTGGGATATTATTTTTTTATCGAGTAAGTTTGTTTGGGATATTATTTTTTGATAGAGTAAGTTTATTTGGGATATTATTTTTTATCAAATTTGTTTGGGATGTTAATTTAAGTGGAGGAGGGTAGAGGGGTTGGCCCATTATCTATTGAATATAGAACCGTGTGGCACTAACCTGGAGCCATTTTGCCCCCGGAGATTTCTCGGTTATCAAAAAAAAACATATTTGGGAACTATAAAAAATATTACCACTAAATAACAGTTTTTCTAAAATTGTTAAAATATTTATATAATATTTTGAAAAAAACATTCTAAGATTGAACAGTTTGATTCCCAAATAGTAATGTAGTTATCAAACAAGACAGGGGGAGTTCATCAAAAAGGAACAAGTATGATAATTCAGTTAGATTTTCAAATATAAAAATAACAAGTATGATAATAAGCGGGATTCGGTGGTGCTTACAGCCTCCTCGAGCTCAATGCCGAACTTAAAGCACAATTCGTCGAATTCTTCATAAGCTGCAAAATCCACATAAAAACGAGTTCAATTAAATGGTACTTGAACGCCACAATTTTGATAGTGTGCGAAAGGGCAAAAGTGGGAGAGAGAGAAAGAGAAAACTCACTATAAGTACAGCCTAGGGCTTCGAACAGACGGTCTCTTCCAACGCTGACGGTTGGCATGGTGGCACTGAACAATGGCGGCGGCCGGAAATCAGAGAGCGATGGAAAGAGGGGAAGGGTATTGGGGGTGAAGACTTGGCGATTCTTATTTTTTAAGCTAACTCCAAAACAAAATAGGAGTAGCAAATATTATTGTTTCTTTTTTTTTAATTTAGGCAAGATACATAAAGACCCAATATAATAGAACACTTAAAATAAACGGGTATTTTTTTACAACATATTTAGAATGCATTATTTTCCTCTTTAACATCTGATGTGGAAAAAATAATAATAATAAAAGCGCGTAGAAAATAAAAATAAAAAAGTGGGCCCACTCTTCTTTCTCCTTCTTACTCACCCCACGTCTTAGGGGTGGGCGTCGGTCGGTGCGGTGCGGTTTGCAAGAAGTTCGGTTCGGTTTGTTCGGTGTTCGGTTATTGATTTGGTGCACCGACAACCGAACCAATATAACTTCGGTTGGTTCGGTGTTTGAAATTACGGTTCGGTTGGTTTTCGATTTTTGTTCGATCTGTTATTGTCCTAGTTTATCAACATTAAGCATAGATTAATTACCATATGTCATGGGCAATCTTCTTTATATTTTGAAATTTAAATTAGGGGTGGGCATAATACTGGCCGAACCGTAAATTTCGGCTGTTCGGTTTAATCGGTTATTCGGTCGGTGTGCGGTTTACAAATTATTAAATTTCGATGCTCGGTGCGGTTTACGATTTTGGTGCCTCCGTTGTTAAGTTAACCGAAAAAACGAACAATTCTATATGGAACATAGTTATTTACTAGGAGTGGCCTGGAACATATGGACTATGGAGGACTTTTGAAAGCCCAATTTGGAGTTTGGACCCAGTGGCCCTAATATCAATTATCATTAACAAATAAAATAAAAGGTAAATAAGTAAATAGTCTTTACTCTTTAATATTAGCGGAAGACCAACAGTCCAACACCCCTAATTTCATCAGATTTTTCATTTTACAATTTAGGGTTCACTTCACTTCACCCCTAATTTAGTGCATCCCGTCCTTTTCATTTTTTCTTGAGAGCTTTTTTATTTCAGAAGTAAATACATTAGCTATTTTTTTGTTAAGCTAGTTTCAATCCAAAATGACCTTGTAAAAAGGTTTGTTGGGTCATAAAATACAAGGTTAGCAGCAGTGGGAGGAGGAAGGGACGTGTCACACCTCCTTTTTCCGAAGATAAGGGAGTTTTTCCAATTAAAGTAACATTATTCGAAATGGGATTATTTATTTAATTCAGAGTCGCCACTTGGAATAATTATTATGGTGTCCCAAGTCACCGGTTTATTTTAAAATCCCAAATCGAGAAAATTGACTCTATTTATCGTCCGCGAACACAGAAGACCGGGTAAGGAATTTTGTTAACTCGGGAGAAGGTGTGAGGCAATCCCGAGTTACGTGGTTTTATCACGGTCGCTTAACAATTAATACTTGTCCTAATTATTTGATTTATTACATGTTTAAGACTTGTGTGTATTTTTAACTTTTAACCGCTTTTAATATTTATGGAATTTATTTAAATAAGTCGCGATGTCGCGCACTTATTGTTTTTGTACACATTGTGAATCGTATCGCGTGAAACACACCCGCAATTTACAACACGTGAAACGCACGCTCGAATTGGGATTTACGTATCATGACTATGACACGAAAAACTAACCCATAGTCACGATGATTTATTAATCGCGCCTAAAAGCATATCTAACGAGTGAATTGTTCAAATCCTAACTTTGAGATTTAATTGTAAAATGTTATAAGTTATGGAGTTATTGTGGGGAAGTATTATCACTTAACTATTGTTGCAATTGACACGATTATGCATAGTACAAGTAATCAACGGGCCAACATTAAGGGGGTTGTAAAGTTGGCCCAATTCTGTTGCATACACCTTGACATGTTTTCTTCCAAAATTTAAAGCAGCCTCTACGTCTTCCCAGAATCGACGAACAATGGTACAAAACCCAAAACCAATTCCTATTAGCATCACGTTAACAACCAAAATTCCACGGTCTGCTTCAACTAATTCTATAACAACTCAATTGCCTTGGGATTAATATCTCTATAGTACTAATTAAGGCATGAATAATTAGATCCAAGGTATTAACTAGAAATAGCATATATCCTTCCCTTGATTAAGCATGAGTAAACATTTAGGTGCAGTAATGACACTTATGAGCAGAATAACATCATTTTAAAAGTCATGTATCATTCCACGTGTATCCTTCAGCCACTACAATGTATCTTTACAGTTCAACCACCAAATAAAAGGGAGGAGTCCAAATCCTAACCATTTAAACCATTCTTAAGCAAATACGCAGAGTCTTCAATGACTTAAAAATCCAAAGATGTCCATATTTCAAACTAAACAACAGATTGCCGCATACAAGGATATCCATATCAATTCAGAATTAAAACAAAAAATCGAATTCTCGGATTCTTACAAAGTGAATCAGATTCAAGCTCAAAAGGAGTACGAATAGAATTTAACATACCTATTAGCTGGAAAATAATAGTAGATAACCAAATACAGGCCTGGAATTCTTAGACGTAGCCGCAGCAAGAAGAGAACAGCAGAAAACGAAGCAATTCCTCAAATCAAACAGCTTTGGAAACCCATAACAATAAACAGCAGTTCAACAATTGCAGAAATCACGGTTTCATCCTAATTTTTTTTTATTTTTCTTTGCTTCTTTTCTTCGGATCTGATTTTGTAAAATTCAAAAATTGGTTGTCAGCTGTTTCGTGTGTGTGCCCGTGAAGTGTGTGAGTGAGATGAATTTTTGGGAGGTTAGTGAATGCCGGTGAGAGTCGTGTGAGAGGAAGGTGAGCAATTTCTCCGCGTTCTGTGTGTGTGAGCAGAGGAGAGTGTGGAGGTGAGCTTGTGTTCCGTGAGAGTTGAGTGAGGTGAGAGAAAAGAAAGAGAGTGGTGGCGGCTGAGTTAGAGGTGAAGAAGGAGAGGGGAAGGCTGCAACGGTTTTTTTTAGGGAGGGGATCCGGTCCTCCTTTGTGTAGGGGAAATAGTTTGGTTTAAACGAGGGGGAAAGGGCATTGGGTCAGGCGGGTCAGAGGATATGGACCGGGCAGACATAGGGATTGGGCTGCTGAAATTGGCCCAATTTAGTAGACCCCCTTTTTTCAAAATTGACCAATTTCTTAACAACACCTAATTTAAAACTAATTTGCAAAATTAACCCATTTAACTATTTTTATAACAATTAACTAATTTATTTAACTAATAATGCATGTAAAGTGTCTAATGTATTTTTGGTATTTTAATGTTTTTACAAATGCAATTAAAATCTAAAAATGAAAAATGTAAAGATCAAAAATATTTTTGATCAAGTTTGTTTGGGATGTTAATTTAAGTGGACAACGGTAGAGGGGTTGGCTCATTATCTATTGAGTATAGAACCGTGTGGCACTAACCTGGAGCCATTTTGCCCGGCGATTTCTTGGTTATAGAAAAAACATATTTGGGAACTATAAAAAATATTACTACTAAATAACAATCTATCTATCTATATATCTATATTATTATAAAAACACGAATAATTTATGCTCAATGTTGAACTACTAAAATATTCCTCAAATATTGATCGACTTTTATACCCTTAAATATTTGTATAATTTAAGGATATAATCGTAAATCACCTAAGGCTGAAACTCTTTTTCGATTTAAATTAAACTACATATACGCCAAGCCTACAAAGTTAATTTTGGGTCAAATACTTTTGGTACATCTTGAACGTAGCCTACAAAATTGATTGTCTAATACTGAAGGGATTTTATACTAAATAAAATTGTTATGTTGAATATATAATAATTTTATATCATTGCCTAATATTTAGAGCCTCGAATCTTCTAAGTTTTGCCATATATTTTACCCTTAATAAACTTTGTCCTTTCCTTATTATATTGGAACATATATATTCTCTTGGACCAGAAAAAAATATGTATTCTCATCTCTATAACCTTTCAAAGATGGAAAGCACATAACTTTGAACGAATTGACTAAGAATTTCAATTCTTTTCGGGTTTAAAGTTCTTTTATTGAAGGAAATTCCAAATAAACTCTTAAGTCTTAATCAATTCCCATATCTTACAATTTCAAACAAGCGAAGAAAAAAAGTCCAAATAAGAACTACTTTCGGAAACTGATGTGGTACAATAAATAAGTTAGATTGCATTAAACTACTTCTTTTAAGGTAATTGTTAATGAGATTTGTTTCTAAATAGTAAATCAATTTTAATATTAGAGACGTACTACAATTAATCAATCTAGACGTTGTCATTAATCAATCTTAAAATAAGAAGAATAACTTTCATAACATGAATCATTAAGGTTGAACTAAAGTAAAATTTTGCTTAAAAAAAGAAGAAGGCATTGTTGTATTCTTAATGTAATTTTTGTGATGACCCAAAATGTTATCTTTTAATTTAATAATTAATTATGTGTTCTAAAACCTCAAAAAGTACTATTTATCATTCCTCAACTTGCGTGTGCAATCCGTAAAATTTTATGGAAAGTCTTTATGTGAAAAATGGATTTAAAATGTGGATTAGAGCTTTAAAACTCAATTGAGTTGACTTTGGTCAACATTTTGAGCAAACGGACTCGGATCAGTATTTTGACAGTTCCGGTAAGTCCATATCGTGATTTGGGACTTGGGCGTATGTCCGGAATCAAATTCTCAGGTCCCTAGCCCAAGATATGGAATTTTGAAGAAAAATTAAAATGTTTAAGTTCGAATAGAGGCCGGATGTCTAATTATGTGAAAACGACCCCGAAATAGATTTTTAATGATTCCAACAGCTTCGTATGGTGATTTTGGACTTAGGAGCGTGTTCGAAATTTTATTTGGAAGTCCGTAGTTAAATTAGGCATAAAATGACTAAAAACAAGAATTTAAGTTTGGAAGTTTGACCGATGAGTTGACTTTTTGATACCGGAGTCGGAATCCAGTTCCAGAAATTTTCATAGTTTCGTTATGTAATTTATGGCTTGTGTGTAAAATTTGAGGTCAATCGGAATTGATTTGATAGGTTCCGACATCTAATGTAGAAGTTGAAAACTCTTAGTTTCATTAAGCTTGAATTGGGGTATGATTCATGGTTTTAGCATTGTTTGATGTAATTTAGAGGTTTGTCTAAGTTCGTATGATGTTTTAGAACTTGTTGGTATATTTGGTTGAGGTCCCGAGGGCCTCAGGTAAGTTTCGGATGGTTAACGGATCAAAAATTGAACTTAAAAGGTGATGCACTACCTTTTCTGTTGGATATTCTGTGTTGATATCGAGCCCAGGTATCGAGCCAGGGTTGACGAGGCTCAGGCTCGAGCTTGAGATCGAAGCCATGATCGAAGGTCTAGCTCGAGGACATGATCGAAGGTAAGGCTCGAGGGCTAGGATCGAGACTCATGCTTGATGCTCTGATCGAAGGCCCATGCTTGATGCTCTGATCGAAGGCCCATGCTCGATGCCCTAATCGAATGCCCAACCTCGATGTCCTGATCGAAGGCCCAACCTCGATGCCCTGATCGAGGACATGACCGAGGTTCAGGCTCGAGCCTGTGATTGAAGCCGCGATCGAGGCCCAGTTCGAGGACCAGTTCCGAAGGCTGCTGGGCAGTTTTATAAAAAGAGGGCATTCGTCTCATTTGCCATTTTTGACGAACTTGAGCTTGAGCAAAGACGACTTTTGGCAGATTTTCAAGGAAAAAACATTGGGGTAAGTAATTCTAACTCGGATTTGGTCTACATATACAAGTATATCATTGTTTTCACCATAAATTAGTGTGTTGAGATTTAAATTTGGAAACGTTTTAGAAATCTCATAGAAACGAATTTTTGAAATTTCGGTATCGATTCGGAGTCGGATTTGAGTGAAACTGGTATGGTTGGACTCGTAATTGAATGGATTATCGGATTTCATAACTTTCGTCAGATTCCGAGATGTGGGCCACGCGGACGAATTTTTAATTAATTTCGGGATCTTTTCTTTAAAATGTGGTATTTTCTTATAAAATTGATTCCTATAATATTTGGTGATTGTATCGAATTATTTTGGCTAGATTCGAGCCAGACGGATTTGGATAATCGTGGAAAAGGCCTTATAGTTGATTAAATTGGAGCAAGACGAGGTAAGTCTCTTGTTTAATCTTGTGAGGGGGAAATTACCTCATAGGTGATTAAAATTAAATAATTGTTGCTAATTGCGGGGGGCTACGTACGCACGACGTGATGAGAGTCCGTGTGTAGCTACTATTAATGCTAGAGAGAGAGAGAGAGAGAGAGAGAGAGAGAGAGAGAGAGAGA
>AWOL01S0035155.1:81173-94101 GCA_000715115.1 Nicotiana otophora
TACATATACAAGTATATCATTGTTTTCACCATAAATTAGTGTGTTGAGATTTAAATTTGGAAACGTTTTAGAAATCTCATAGAAACGAATTTTTGAAATTTCGGTATCGATTCGGAGTCGGATTTGAGTGAAACTGGTATGGTTGGACTCGTAATTGAATGGATTATCGGATTTCATAACTTTCGTCAGATTCCGAGATGTGGGCCACGCGGACGAATTTTTAATTAATTTCGGGATCTTTTCTTTAAAATGTGGTATTTTCTTATAAAATTGATTCCTATAATATTTGGTGATTGTATCGAATTATTTTGGCTAGATTCGAGCCAGACGGATTTGGATAATCGTGGAAAAGGCCTTATAGTTGATTAAATTGGAGCAAGACGAGGTAAGTCTCTTGTTTAATCTTGTGAGGGGGAAATTACCTCATAGGTGATTAAAATTAAATAATTGTTGCTAATTGCGGGGGGCTACGTACGCACGACGTGATGAGAGTCCGTGTGTAGCTACTATTAATGCTAGAGAGAGAGAGAGAGAGAGAGAGAGAG
This sequence comes from Nicotiana otophora, assembly GCA_000715115.1. NCBI lineage: Eukaryota > Viridiplantae > Streptophyta > Magnoliopsida > Solanales > Solanaceae > Nicotiana > Nicotiana otophora. The sequence continues at coordinate 81,719 of AWOL01S0035155.1, forward strand.
AGAGAGAGAGAGAGATGAATATATTGTGAATTGTTGGATAAAGATATTAAAGGATGGAAATCTAATAGGGTTGATTTTCTGTTTAAATCAATTAATTGTTAAAAGAAATTATTCTCCTCCCAAATTTTATCTTATAATAAATATACTCTCCTTCCGGAAGCAAATAAAAAAATATTCTCCTTTCTTGTGGAGCGTGACGAACACCTCGGCAGGATAGATGCATCTATAGATCGCGTCGCACGTCCCTCGGCAGTGTACACGACACTCTGGATCGAGCCGTACGTCCTCGACAGAAATCGTGCTTAATAATAATAATTACACGATACTTTAATAATTTATTTCAGCTTGTGAAGCTAATTAATAAATTGGAAAATCTTTAGAATTTAATGAATTATTATTGTTGCTTGTTTAGGAATTAATTGTTACTCCTGTAAATGAGATTTAATTGATAAATTGGAAATTATTTGAATTGAAGGAATTTAATTAATATATTGAGAATTGTTACATTTGAAGGAATTTGGTTATTTTTCGCTGATTAAATAAATTATTATAAATTCTGTAATTTATGCTGATTTAAATATCCTAGTTTTATTTCAGTTATTATTGACCCATAGTGAGTGTCAAAGTCGGCCATCTCGTTTCTACCACTTCGAGATTAGGCTTGATACTTACTGGGTACACGTTGTTTACGTACTCATACTACATTTGCTGTAACTTTTGTGCAGGACCTGAGACAGGTACTAGTGGAGGACCTATCATCACATACCCACGTCATCCGGAGGCATAGTGGTGAGCAGCCTTTCTGAGCCGTTCTGCAGCTACCAGTGTCTCTTCTTATAACTATATTCTGTCTATTTCATTTCAGATAGTATTTGGAGTTTTGTATAATCTACTAGATGCTCATGCACTTGTGACATCGTGCCTTGGCACACACATTGGTAGAAGTTGGTATTTTATTATTTTCTTGGGATAAAAGTTTAACCAATGTACGATTGACTTATTAGTTGGCTTGCCTAGTTGTAGTGTTGGGCGCCATCACGATATATAGGTGAAATTGGGTCGTGACAATTTTACAACTTTAATCTCTAACTATGTGATTCTAAATAGTTTCATTTTGTCCTGTGATTGCGTCAAAACTTTATTTATAAGTTTAATAAACTTTTTTTATAAGGTTAATGAGTTTATTAGAGTATATATTATATTCTGTATAAAAAAAATTTAAGGAACTGGTTATTAAAATTCGTTCATATCCATGATTAATTTTATAGTATATATGCAATTAAAAGTTTTTTTTTATTTTTAGTACGTGTTATAATATTTGACAAATGATATTTGTGCATCGCACGAACGTACAAACTAGTTATTATTATAAAAGCACGAATAATTTATTCTAAGTGTTGAACGACTAAAATATCCTTGAAATATTGATCGACTTTTATGCCCTTAAATATTTGTATAATTTAATGATCTAACGATAAATAATTAATATAATGAAATTCTTTTTCGATTTAAACTACACATATGCCCGACCCTACAACATTAATCATGCTTGAACTAGAAAAGTACGTCCATAATTTTCATTCAAAAAGAATTGTTGTTCCTAATTACAATTCCTTATAACAAGGCACATACTAAAGGAAATATTTAGTACTACTCTCTAAAAACATTTATAACATTTTGAACAAAGTGGAAATTCTTTGTATTAGTTCATATAAAGCTAAAACTAAATTAAGTTAGTGTCTTTTATGATATATTTTGTGTTCCTAAATATTACGAGTTACTACATAATTCAAATACTTTGAGTAAATTTTTAAAATATAAAATAAAATTAAATATTATATAATAATAATTTTAAAATATAAAATCTAATTTTAAAGGATAACAAAATATAGGCGCAAGTTTAAATGAATATTTTTCTTTTACACAATAATAAAGTGGTTCTAATTACATATGAGATTGTGCTCTTTAACTTGTTATTTATTTTTACTTCAATATGAGTAATTGATTCCTTTCCAAATTTCTCAAAAAAAACGACGGATGTTAGATTAGTTTTCCTAGAACAAGTACATCCAAGTCTCCTATATATTGAAGACTAACAAAATTTTCCGTTGATCGGTTTAATTTCATTAGATGCTCATTGTCACATCCTTTTTTTTACCCCCCAAAAGATATATTAGTGTGTTATTTTATGGATTGTGAGTTAAAGAGTTTTTTCAATTGAAGTGACAAATTTGAATAAGGATTATTTTATTTACAGAGTCGCCACTTTGAATTATTTTTTCGGTGCTCCAAGTCACCTTTATTTGAATCCCTAATCAAAGGAAGGTTTGACACTATTATTAATTGGTCTGCGAAAACAAAGTCCGAGTAAAGAATTTTGTTGACCGGGGAGAAGGTGTAAGGCATTCCCCGAGTCCCGAGATTCAAGCACGGTCGCTTTATTGACTTAAACTTGGCTTGAATTTATTTTGGATAAACTGTGTTTTATTTGGATTTTCATGTTTTACCTATCCACTTTTAATTATTAAAATTATTAAAGAAAAGATTTGAATAAAATTGTCCTAACCGCACCATGCAAACGAATGTGTGATTGAGATAAAGTTTATTGATTTTGTCATTGCCGCGCTACGCAAGCGAATCCGCAGTCATAATGAGGATTATTAGTACGTTATTACTTTTGGAGAAAATTACTACATTCGAAGAAAATAATTTTGAAATTTATTAAAAGTTAACTATCGCGCTACGCAAACGAATCCGCGAGTTTAGCAATGGATTTATTAAATTAAAAATTAACTAAAACTAACGAGTACAGTATGACAATATTGAATTAAATTATTGAATGTTAAACATCACGTTACACAAGCGATTCCATGAAGTTAAAGCACGCCTACTAATTGCCTAGCCTCTAAATTAATTAAAAAGCGCTTCTTTTTATTTATGATATTATTATTAAAAATAATTTTCTAACTAATGCAAGACATTAAACCCGAATAAGCTTATGTTAAACTTTCATGGTATTAGGCCACTTATTTTATTTAATAAAAGACAATTTATTGATTTTAAAGAAAATGCTCATCTTACTTTCTATTGTCATTGGGCCTACAGATTTTAGTTTATTTGGCCCATGTTGCTTAAGAGCATGATGACCAAGACAACATAAAATAACAAGCATTCTTCTAAGCCCGAATTGCTTCTTACATTGATGTCCAAACTAAAAATTATTTTTTTATAAAAGAAACTTACATGCTAATTATTATCTTTTATCTTCTTAACCAACTATTTCTTATGGACTAACATAATATTTTTACTCATCTACACCAACATGGCACTAATCAAACTACACCCATTAGCAACATAAAAATCACGACTAAATATAAAAACTATAAAAAACGGTAATACTTTAATGCTAAAGAGAAGAATTATATTATAACATTATGTTGACTATAATTCAAAGCATCAACACATTTGAAGGTAGAAGTCTTTCTTAGATAATTATACATGAACCATGAAAGTAACTCACGGAAAAGATCCCAAACTAAACAAATATGGTTAAAAGTGGGGTCTTTATCTTTTTCTTAAACTAAGTAGTCTTAACAGAATGCAATTTCAATCACATATATAAAGAAGAAAACGATAATTTAACTAATTGTAACAGATTTACATGATGATAGCACTAATATAACATTCATCTTGAAACAAAATCAGATCTAACATGTTCCATCAACTAAACTGGGATCAAATCCTTCTTATTATCATCAAGAATATGCAATATAAGAATTTAAAAGTTACCTGATTTGTAGAATAATAAAATAAAATAGTGCAACAACAAAAACTTCAACAGCAAATACAGCAGAAACAACAACAACTTCAAGGTTAAGACAACCCAGAAATCTTAACAAAGATGCTTGAAACTAGTAGTTTCAACTTCGCAAATTGCCTAAGGGATCTTTCTATTTTTCTCAAATTTTTTGCACTCAAATAATCCTCACAAAGCTCTGAAATTTCAGCTTGCTATATGTATTAAGTTGCTGATTTTTCTCAAAGATATATGTCTTTAAGCAACTCTCCAAGATGTCGAAGTGTAAGATAAAGTGTGTGCCCTCTTCAGTGAGTAAGGATAGCCCTTTAAATAGGCAAATAAATAAGATTTTTTAGACAGATTTTGGTTCACTAAAAGTTTGTCCAAAAGACTGACTTTGTGTGCTAAACACTGTTCAAAAGCTGTCAAAAAGTATTGTCTTTGTCACCACACAATGACTTTTGAGTTTTACACTCCAAAGTCTTTGCACAGTAAAAACAATCAAACTTGTACTATTCCTTCTTTAATTTCAGCATTTATCAACACAAAATTCAAATATCCAAATCAACAAAAACAAATTCACTAAGCACTTGAAACGTTTATCATAAACTATTATGACTAAGCGAATAGCTATTTCAAAACTAATGAATAACTAATTATCAGTGATTAATAACTATGAACGACTACGTTAACATAGATTAAACACAACTAATAATAAAAATATAAATAATAATAATAAAAATAAATAATAAAAAAATCATAAATTATGGTAGATATAAACTAAATGCAATACAATTAGAAAAAATAGACAAAGGAAACGAGATTAGGGGTATACCAAACGAGGGCGTTCGGGGTGGTCGCCAGAATTTGGCCGAATTTTTAGTTGATGGATTTTCGGGATGTAATTGATATCAATAGGTAGGTCTTGATGAGCTCTTTCCGTTGATGAGGTATTGTGGGGGTGGTAATGGCCGGAACTTCAAGATTTTGGGCAAAACAGTGGCGACTAAAGTTTCCTATACCTAAAATTCAAAGAGTTTGAGAGGTTTTTGAAGAATTTGGTTTGGAGATATGGAAAGAGAAGGTTGTGGAGATTACATAAAGTGAATTTGGGGGTGTTTGGAGGTTGGCCGCCGCCGGTGGGCGATTTTCGGCGGCGGTGGTGGCGGCGGAGAAAAGAGAGAGAAGATAGAGAGAGAAGAGAGAGAGTTATGGGGGAAATGAGGGAATTTTTCAGATTTTTGAGGCTTTAAATACCTCCTGAGAGATCAAATATGGACCATTAGATCAAAGGGTGATCAATGGGCCAGATTTGATCTTGGGTCACTTAATGAAACGACGTAGTTTTGAGGCAAAACTACGTCGTTTCAGACCCTTTCAAGGGCAACCCCTTATCTTGCACTTTTGGCCACTTTCTCTTTCAAATTTGGCCTAATTTCTTCCTTAACACTACTTATTAAACTAAATTTATACAAACAAATAAATTAAGTAAGTAACTTATTCAAATGATCAATTAACTAGATTAATTCACCAATTGAAATAGTTAGTTGATTTCTAAAATGCACAAATAAAGAAAGAACTATGTTTTGGTATTTTTATGATAGGAAATATGCAATCAAAGACACAAAAATTGGAAAAAATAATTAAAATAACAAAACACTAATGACTTTAGGAGGTGTTAAAATAGTACAAAAATAGGTATTCGCAGCTGCCCCTCTTTGCTCGAGAACATGAAGAGTTTTCGTGCAAAGAAAAGTGAATGCCATGGCTAATTTTTGCTCACATATCACTCCAATGAAAGCATTTTTGAAAAGTGGTCTTCTGAGGCTGCCTACATATTCTTGTTTAGAGGAATCATGTCAGTGTAGAATTTGGTAGCTGGGAATACCAGACACTAGATTTAAGACTGCTTCAGCTGCTGCTATTGTTTCTGTTACTGTTACTTGATGCTTACATCAAAAGGAAAAGAGAAGAAAACTACATATATCTGCAAACTAAGAGTTGCAAAATTCCTAATCCATGTGTATTGTGGAGTCAAATCTTGATTCTTGACTCGCTCACTTGTGTTGGCCTTAAACTTGATCTTGATACTCTTTGAAGAAAATACTATGGCTTATTCTCGGTCATTCGCCTTCCTGATTCAAAACTAAGAAGATGAATCTTGAGATTTAGGGTCGGTGACACATTATCAAAATTAACTCCAATTATCTTGTGATCGAAAAATTTCTCTCTTCTGATGAGAAAACTGAAAACTGCAAGCTTTAATCGTCACATCATGTGCTCTACGGCAGGTCCTGCAAAGCCCTCAAAGACAAACAAATCGAACAAAATTTTCTGCCCCAGTTTGGCACTGCGGAAATTTTGCGAGTTATTGGGTAAAGCTTCAGATCAGCTTATTTTATTTGAAAGATGCAAAAATGAAACTAAAGACTCCAAAAATTATGTTCTTATCTTAGGTATAAAATTGATATAACTCGGACTTAGGAGGTGCGTGTCCCATGGGTAGCATTGGAATGACTATGAGATTGAAGGACTCAAACTAGGAATTATGTCTCCTTGGAATAATGACTCATATTAGGGAGTGCATCTCCTATTAGAATGAACACGGTTGACTCAAGCTAGGAAGTGTGTCTCCTACGAGTGAGGTTGAAGGACTTGGACTCGGAAGTGCATCTCCTGGGATTGATGGTTTGGATTAGGAAGTGCATCTCACATTAGAATGACTCAAAACTAGGAAGTGTGTCTCCTACAAATGAGGTTGAAAGACTAGGACTAGGAAGTGCATCTCCTAGGATTAATGGTTCATATTAGGAAGTGCGTCTCCTATTAGAATGACTCAAACTAGGAAGTGCGTCTCCTACGAGTGAGGTTGAAAGACTTGGACTAGGAAGTGCGTCTCCAGGATTGGTGGTAAAGATTAGGAAGTGCGTCTCCTATTTGAATGACTCAAACTAGGAAATGCGTCTCCTACGAGTGAGGTTGAAAGACTTGGACTAGGAAGTGCGTCTCCAGGATTGGTGGTAAAGATTAGGAAGTGCGTCTCCTATTTGAATGACTCAAACTAGGAAATGCGTCTCGTACGAGTGAGGTTAAAAGACTCGGACTAGGAAATGCGTCTCCTAGGAATGATGGTTCATAGTAGGAAGTGCGTCTCCTATTGGAATGACTCAAACTAGGAAATGCGTCTCCTACGAGTGAGGTTGAAAGACTTGGAGGGATTGTAACCAGGGGTTGGCGCCCTGTATCACTGAGAAAGAATGTAACCACGGGTTGGCGCCCTGTATCACTAAGAAAGAATGTAACCAGGGGTTGGCGCCCTATATCACTAAGGGAGAATATAATCAAGGGTTGGCGCCCAAACTAGGAAGTGCGTCTCCTACGAGTGAGGTTGAATGACTTGAACTAGGAAGTGCGTCTCCTAGGATTGATAGTCCTTATGAGGAAATGCGTCTCCTATTGGAATAACCCAAACTAGGAAGTGTGTCTCCTACGGATGAGGTTGAAGGACTTGGAGAGAATGTAACTAGGGGTTGGCACCCCGTATCACTGAGAAATAATATAACCAGGGGTTGGCGCCCTGTATCACTAAGGGAGAATATTATCAAGGGTTGGCGCCCAAACTAGGAAGTGTGTCTCATACGAGTGAGGTTAAAAGACTTGGAGGGAATGTAACCTGGGGTTGGCGCCCTGTATCACTGCGAACGAATGTAACCAGGGGTTGGCGCCCTGTATTACTGCGAACGAATGTAACCAGGGGTTGGCGCCCTGTATCACTAACAAAGAATATAACTAGGGGTTGGCGCCCTGTATCACTGACAAAGAATATAACCAGGGGTTGGCGCCCTGTATCACTGAGAAAGAATGTAACAAGGGGTTGGCGCCTTGTATCACTAAGAAAGAATATAATCAAGGGTTGGCGCCCTGTATTACTAAGAGAGAATATGGCCAGGGATTGGCAACCTGTATCACTGAGAGAATGTAACCAAGGGATGGCGCCTTGTATCACTTAGAGAGAAAAGTAACCAGGGATAGGATACCTTGTATTAAAGTGGAACCTTACTAAGGATTAATGTACCCTAGGTTGGAAAATACAACTAGGAATTGGTGTACCCTATACTGAACATGCGACTAGGGTGTGGTGTGCCCTATATCAAAATGGGATCTCAATTAAGGAATGATGTACCTTATGTTGGAAAATGCAGTGGTTGATGATATAATTATGGGCATGCCTAGAAAGAAGAAGTAGAGTCTTTGAAGAACTTACCTTTGGTGACATTCGTACTTTGAGAACTGCAGTTCTACGTTACTTTGTTTCCTGCTTCAAACAAAGATAGATTTGTGAGTTTAAAAGTGGTGGTCGATTTGTGTCCTTGATGCCCTGATTAGTTTGAATTTGCGGCCACCTTGCTGAAAAAGAACTGATTCGTTCAGCGCGATACCGAGTTGCTCGGATACTCTGTATTGCTTTCTGGAAATCTTGGCTTTCCATCGTTGCCTCCGACTACTTTCGTACCCGAATATCTAAGGTGATGTTGAACCTTGTCTATAAATCAAGTCTTTACTTTGGCAGTTTTTTCCTTTAAAAACCAAACTTGATTATCTTGCTCCCGATATTAGTTTGTGTCTGTGGTGCTATAAGCTTTGCCCATGAAGCAAGTCTTGCTTAGTGACCTTTTCGATTTCTTCGAAACACTTTGTTTGGCTTATCATAGGAAATCACAGTTGGATTTGTGCCTTTGTCAATGCCGTGTATGCCCCACATGATTTAATTTGCATTTTCAGGAAATGGTGACTAATTTTGTGGCCCTTTCTTTGTTGGATTTCTAAGCAAATAGAGACCAGCAAAGTCTTCTCTTTGGAACTTCCGTTTGCATAAACCCTCAGATCATGTTTAACTTCAACAACTTATTGTGCATGTTGCTCCCTGGGTATGCCATCTTTGATGTACTAGGATAGACAGTTAGAAAGCTGGTAACAGATTTTGAAATCATTTCTTGTTTGTTTTAACAAAGACTCACTCAAAATAATAATGAAAATGGACACAATGACATAATGTAAAAGTGAGAAGGAATAGTATTTAACTGAAAGTGCCATTTTATGGGGAAATGAAGTGTAACGACCAGGTCGTTCGTTCTGAGAGTTATAGCCCCATTTCCCCCATCTATGATTATTTATGTATTATTCAGCTGTGTTGAGTTGTATTGAGTTGGTAGGTTTGGATTCGGAGTAGTTTTGGAGTGAAATGAACACTTAGTCTCTTAGTTAGAAAGCTAAGTTAGAAAAGTTAACCGGAAGTTGACTTATGAGTAAACGAATTCGGATATGGATTTTTATGATTCGATTAGCTTCGTTGGATGATTTTAGACTTAGAAGTGTGTCCGAAATGTAGGAGGTCCGTGGTAGAATTAAGCTTGAATTGGCGAAAGTTGGAAGTTTAGAAGCTATTAGGCTTGAATCTGAGGTTGATTTGGTGTTTTGGTGTTGTTTTGGCTTTTTCGAAAGTTCGACTAAGTTCGGGTAGTGATATATGACTTATTGAAATTATTGGTTGAGGTCCCGAGGGCCTCGGGTGAGTTTCGGATAGGTTCGGGTTGTGTTGCGCTCGTTTTTCTTATGTTTCAACGCCGTTTCTTCAAGCATAAATGATAGCATATCGAACAAATAAGCTCCGATTCCTTTTTTGATTGAAGCATTAGATCCGTATTATAATTACGGACCCGTAGAAAAAAGAATCATCGAATTTGGACATCATATAAGGATTTTATGGTCATTTTACTAAGAATTAGCTTGCAGGATCTTTCTGATTAATTACGCAATTGCCATTGACGGCGTATTTTAAAAACTGTACTATTTGCAAATATTAAAACCTACATATCTCCTTCATTATGAAGTCAAATTGAGTGATTCAAAAGCCTAACTTGACTAAAATTTCACAAGAAATCCATTGGAGGTATAAAAAGTGAGTTTCAGGATCGTTTGGCATGAGAAACGATGCACAATATCTGGTAGAAAAATATATAAAATGAGGGTTTATTCATTTGGTCATATTTTGAGTTGGGGAGCTCGGATTTGGGCAATTTTCACCATAAGGATTGGGGTAAGTGTTCTATACTCAGTTTTGGTTATATTTCATGAATCCATCTCTATTTTGGGGATTTGATTGATGACTTTAAAGTGAAATTGAGGTAGTTAGAGTTTGAGTTTTGGAGAGTTTATGTGAGGATTTGAGGGACCAAACGGAGTCCGATTTGGATGAATTTTATATGGTTAGACTCGGGAGAGGACGAGGTTTATTATTCTGCTATTTTTGATTGATTTCGAGACGTGGGGCCGGGGGCAGGGTTTTGGCCGATTTAAGATTTTTGGCATATTTATGTAGTTTTTATTGTGAAATTCGATTCTTTAGACTATGTTGATAGTAGTATTCTGATTTTTGGTTAGATTTGGAGCTTTTGGAGACCGAGTCCATAGACGAGGGCATCCCGGAGTTGGATTTTATGATGTTAAGGTAAGTAACAATTTTAACTCTGGCTTTGAGGGTATAAACTCGGAGAATTTGATATCATGTGACTGTTTGGAGGTGATACCCACGCTAGGTGATGGACGTGTGGGTGTATACCTCGAGGGATTGAGACTTGGTCCGTCCCGTGAGGCCTTATGGCCACCATCTGTGTTTACGTAGTTACTTGTTGTTGAACTTGTGTGTCTTCATGTTAGAGATCATGCTTAGGCTTTATTCATGCTCACATTATTTGTACTCAGTCATAGAAATTATTGTACATATTTACCTCAGTCCCTATTATTTGCTAATATGCTGTGATACTTGATGTGTGTTGTGTTCCCTTATTTGTTGATGATAGTGAGGCTAGTGAGGTACATGATATGGTGAGGCCGAAGGCCTGATTGTGAGGATATTAATACCATAGCGCGTGAGTTGTCCGCGTAGCACGTGAGTTAACCGTGCGGGTCCAGGTATTGATATCATAGCCCGTGAGTTATCCGCATAACACGTGAGTTGACCGTGTAGATCCAGGTATTGATATGATGGCACGTGAGTTATCTGTGCTTAGCGCTTGGGCTTTGGGAGCCCCTCCAGAGTCTGTACACACCCCCAGTGAGCGCAGAGTGTTGAGTGTTTTGAGTGTTGAGTGTTGAGNCACACCCCCAGTGAGCGCAGAGTGTTGAGCGTTGAGTGCTGAGTGCGAGTGCTGAGTGATGGAGTGACATTGCTGTGAGGTTGCATTTACCTTTGTTGTTGCTGCATTTACCTGTTAATTTTCCTTGTAGTCTTACTGATTTATGAAATTACATGTCTACTCCTGTTTGTACTTAATTATGGAAATGATAATTGGATTATTCTTCTTAGCTCGTCACTACTGCTCAGTTCCTTAGTTATTTCTGTTACTACTGAGTCGGTTGTACTCATACTACACCCTGCACTTTATGTGCAGATCCAGGTGAGTTAGAAGGCGGCGATCGTTGAGTTCAGGCCGGCTATCTTTGGAGACTACAAGATAGCTGTTAGCGTCCGCAGTACCTTGCTACTCCTCTTGTCATTTCTTCTTTTGGACAGTTAGACAACTTATATATCTTAGTTCATAGTTTTATATGCTCATGACTTAGTGACACCCCGATGTTTGGGGCTCGTTTCCGTATTTTCTATATTATATTTAGAGTTGATTTAGTTTATGAGAATTTTAAATGTTGGTATTGTTTTATTAAATTCTTATAATCGATTTTAGTAGTAATATTTTGGGAAATAGACTTGCCTTGTAACACGATAGGCGCCATCACGCCCATAGTTAGATTTTGGGTCGCGACATGAAGAAAGAAAAAGGAATAAAAAATATAATTAAAAAAATAAAATAAAAGGGGCTCCTTTGAATATGGTAGCCAACTTTAATGATCATGACATGCAGTTTGGACTGAGCGGCCGAATCTATCCAACAAATCTACCCTTTTTTCTTGTTGTTCCTTTTCACCTTTGAAATTAGCCTCTTTGTGCCAATCATTTGCATCAAATCACATCTCACCTTCGACCAACAGTGCCCCGAAAGGTTTTCACTAACCAACCTCTTTCATTTATTTATCTCTACTTACTATCGCCTTACAATGCCAATGAGGGTTTTCACCAATAAGACTCTCTCAGTCTCATTCATTATCTCTGTTTTTTGTGCGAGAAACTTGAACCGTTCTACATCATGTGAAAATTGTTGCTTATTACTTGTTTCCCTTGGCATTTTTAAAGACTAATTGAGAGGTCTTTATTTGGAAGGCTTTTGGACAGGGTTATAAAGAAAGGGTCGCATAAAGGCTCAAAATAGATCAAGGATGATAGGGTTGTATATTTACAACTCTTGGAATCGACTCTTCATAAAAACATATAAAAAATTTTTGCCCCAGTTTCAGATATTGGGGAATTTTTATTTTTTAATTTAGTTAGACTGTACCTTAGTATAGAGCTGCCTACGTATCCTTTAAAGGAATCAAGTCAAACGTAGTTCCAACTAATATGAAAGATTTCTTTGTTATTTTTCTTTTCATCTTTTTTTTTCTTTTTTCCTTTTTCTTCCCCCCCCCCCCC
>AWOL01S0035155.1:94831-119831 GCA_000715115.1 Nicotiana otophora
CCCCTTTTTTTTTTGTATAATCAAATTGTCCTAGCTCCTATTTTCTAGTGGCATGGATATTCGATTTTGTTTTAGACTCTATATTTGATTCCAAAAGAGAGGGTCAAAGAAAATAAAGCACGCTAAAAAAAGGGTGACGAAGGATATAAAGTGTTTGGGTAGCAGAAAAAGTTCTCTCAGCCTCAAGAATGCCAAACATTCTATCTCTTCTGAGGTTCAACATTGATGGACATGACTGTCTTCTTAGTTTTTTCAGTCGTATAGCTCAATCGTCAATATCTTATTTGCAACAAATGACTTTTTACGATTTGGAGCCACCTTTTCTTGTGTTTTTATCTTGATGTGAAATGATGCACTTCAGTACCAGCTAATCCATTTAAAATTCCCTGGAATGCACCTTCTCTGGAGATTTGGGTCATCTTCCCTGATATGATTAGATTATGGCAGGATGTGGCAAAGATCTTTTTCAATGATTAGTCCAACAAAACTTCAACCCATTCAAATATCCTTAAGCCGTTTTTTCATGATAGATGGAGATGAAGATCTTTAACCTCTACGGAGATGAAGATCTTTAACCTCTACGGATATAACTATTTTGGTTCATTGTGAACTTGACACGGGCTTTTCATCAAAGTGTTTCAACCTTTTCCTTATCTTCGTAGTGCTTTTCCTCGATTTAATTCAAGACTAGACAAGCTTTCTAAAATCTAGCCGAAAACTCCGCATGCATGTCATGTCACTTAAATTGGCGTGAAAAAAACTATATATGCAAGAAGAATTAAACACAATGAATAAAATGAGACAAACTGAAAAGTTTTATTTTATTGATTAAATGATAGAGAGGTTTGATGACATAACAAACAAACAACATCTAGCTCACAACCTCGAAGCAATCTAGATGATAGAAATTATGACAAAATAAGTTACTAAGACTCCTTTCCGGCAAGGAGGGGAGTGACTTTCCAATTACCAAGCTTCACATCTTAGCTATACATTTGCACATCAGCATTATTACTGAATTCAATAAGATTGCTTTGGAATCAACCTTCAAATTTTGACTTTTTGGTCAAAACGTTCCCCAATATTGGCTATCGGATTTCAGGACTGACGGCATGAGAAATTTCATAGCAACCAATTTGCCAAAAGACTTAGAGGAATTCTCATGTCCCTAACATCACAGATCGTCTCACACAAAGCATGCCCAATTGCTCAAACTTGATAAAAGTCAACCAACATTTTCCTCTGCTTTTCACCACCAAACTATATACTTGCCTTTTCGTGACCTTAGTCGAATCAACAATAGCGATGCTTATTCCCTTGGTTGAGAATATGATAAAGTGATCCTGGATTATTTTCGTGATTCACCATTGCAAACCGACAAACCGACTACCTTTAACTAGCTTTTATTTCAAAACAACAAGCATGTTAGAATGAACAAACTTTTTTGCTCTTTTTTTATTTATTTACTCTATTTTTTTCAAAATCATTTGATCGAACCTGATGTGGGTTGCCTACGTATCATGTGAGAGCATGAATCAGATCTTGCGTAGTTCATGGAGAATGAGTAATAAAGTAAATAAACTCTCTTTTTTACTCATATATAAGTAACCCCACGAAACATTTTGGATTTTTATTTTTGTTTTTGAAAATTTAAAAAGACATAAAATATTTTTTGAATTTTGATTTTTTTTTTTTTTTTTTTTTTGCATTTTGGGAGAAAGACTTTTTAAAATATATATATATATTTGGATTTTTGGATTTGACATCTCAAAGAAAGATTTTCAAAGAAGGATTTAAAGGAAAATATGTTTTTGTATTTTTGAAAATTGGGGACCGGAACCGATGAGGTTTGCTTACGTATCTAACATCCGGTGAGAATCAGACCCAAAATATAGGTGCAAGTTTATATGAATAGTTTTCTTTCACACGATAATAAAGTGGTTCTAATTACATATGAGATTGTGCTCTTTAACTTGTTATTTATTTTTACTTCAATATGAGTTATTGATTCCTTTACAAATTTCTCAAAAAAAAAAACGGATGTTAGATTAGTTTTTCTAGAACAAGTATGTCCAAGTCTCCTATATATTGAAGACTAACAAAAATTTTCGTTGATCAGTTTATTTTCATTAGATGCTCGTTGTCACACCCCTTTGTTTACCCCCAAAAAGATATATTAGTGTGTTATTATATGGATTGTGGGTTAAAGAGTTTTTTTCTAATTGAAGTGACAAATCTGAATAAGGATTATTTTATTTATAAAGTCGCCACTTGGAATTGATTTTTCGGTGTTCAAAGTCACATTTTATTTGAATCCCTAATCAAAGAAAGGTTTGACTCTATTATTAATTGGTTTGTGAAAACAAAGTCCGAGTAAGAAATTTTATTGACCGGGAAGAAGGTGTAAGGCATTTTCCGAGTCCCGTGGTTCTAGAACGGTCGCTTTATTGACTTAAACTTGGCTTGAATTTATTTTGGATAAACTGTGTTTTATTTGGATTTTCATGTTTTACCTATCCACTTTTAATTATTAAAATTATTAAAGAAAAGATTTGAATAAAAATATCCTAACCGCACCACGCAAACGAATGTGTGGCTGAGATAAAATTTATTGCTTTTGTCATAACCGTGTTACGCAAGCGAATCCGCAGTCATGACGAGGATTATTAGTACGTTATTACTTTTGGAGAAAATTACTACATTCGAAGAAAATAATTTTGAAATTTATTAAAAGTTAATTATCGCGCTACGCAAATGAATCCGCGAGTTTAGCAATAGATTTATTAAATTAAAAAATAACTAAAACTAACTAGTACGGTATGACATTATTGAATTAAATTATTGAATGTTAAACATCCCGTTACACAAGCGATTCCACGAAGTTAAAGCACGCCGACTAATTGCCTAGCGTCTAAATTAATTAAAAAGCGCTTCTTTTTATTTATTACTTGTTCAACCGGAAAAAAAAAATACTATTATTAAAAATAATTTTCTAACTAATACAAGACATTAAACCCCGAGTAAGCTTATGTTAAACTTTCATGGTATTAGGCCACTTGTTTTATTTAACAAAAGATAATTTATTGATTTTAAAGAAAATGTCCATCTTACTTTTTATTGTCATTGGGCCTACAGATTTTGGCTTATTTGGCCCATGTTGCTTAAGAGCATGATGACCAAGACAACACAAAATAACAAGTATTCTTCTAAGCCCAAATTGCTTCTTATATTGATATCCAAACTAAAAATTATTTTTTTATAAAAGAAACTTACATGCTAATTATTATCTTTTATCTTCTTAACCAACTATTTCTTAAGGACTAACATAATATTTCTACTCATCTATACCAACATGGCACTAATCAAACTACACTCATTAGCAATATAAAAACCACGACTAAATATAAAAATTATAAAAAACGGTAATACTTTAATGCTAAAGAGAAAAATTATATTATAACATTATGTTGACTATAATTCAAAGCATCAACACATTTGAAGGTAGAAGTCTTTCTTAGATAATTATACATGAACCATGAAAGTAACTCACGGAAAAGATTCCAAACTAAACAAATATGGTTAAAAGTGGGGTCTTTATCTTTTCCTTAAACTAAGTAGTCTTAACAGAATGCAATTTCAATCACATATATAAAGAAGAAAACGATAATTTAACTAATTGTAACAGATTTACATGATGATAGCACTAATATAACATTCATCTTGAAACAAAATCAGATCTAACATGTTCCATCAACTAAACTGGGATCAAATCCTTCTTATTATCATCAAGAATATGCAATATAAGAATTTAAAAGTTACCTGATTTGTTGAATAATAAAATAAAATAGTGCAACAACAAAAACTTCAACAGCAAATACAGCAGAAACAACAACAACTTCAAGGTTAAGACAACCCAGAAATCTTAACAAAGATGCTTGAAACTAGTAGTTTCAACTTCGCAAATTGCCTAAGGGATCTTTCTATTTTTCTCAAATTTTTTGCACTCAAATAATCCTCACAAAGCTCTGAAATTTCAGCTTGCTATATGTATTAAGTTGCTGATTTTTCTCAAAGATATATGTCTTTAAGCAACTCTCCAAGATGTCGAAGTGTAAGATAAAGTGGGTGCCATCTTCAGTGAGTAAGGATAGCCCTTTAAATAGGCAAATAAATAAGATTTTTGGACAGATTTTGGTTCACCAAAAGTTTGTCCAAAAGACTGACTTTGTGTGCTAAACACTGTTCAAAAGTTGTCAAAAAGTATTGTCTTTGTCACCACACAATGACTTTTAAGTTTTGCACTCCAAAGTCTTTGCACAGTAAAAACAACCAAACTTGTACTATTCCTTCTTTAATTTCAGCATTTACCAACACAAAATTCAAATACCCAAATTCAATAAAAACAAATTCACTAAGCACTTGAAACGTTTATCATAAACTATTATGACTAAGCGAATAGCTATTTCAAAACTAATGAATAACTAATTATCAGTGATTAATAACTATGAACGACTACGTTAACCTTGATTAAACACAACTAATAATAAAAATAAAAATAATAATTAAAAAAATCATAAATTATGCTAGATATAAACTAAATACAATACTATTAGAAAAAATAGACAAAGGAAACAAGAATAGGGGTATACCAAATGAGGGCGTTCGGACTGGTCGCCGGATTTTTATTTGACGGATTTTCGGGATGTAATTGACATCAATAGGTAGGTCTTGATGAGCTCTATCCGTTGATGTAGGTATTGTGGGGGTTGTAGTGGCCGAAACTTCAAGATTTTGGGGAAAAAAGTGGCGGCTAAAGTTTTCTATATCTAAAATTCAAGGAGTTTGAGGGGTTTTTGAAAGATTTGGTTTGGAGATATGAAAAGAGGAGGTTGTGGAGATTACATGGTGTGAATATGGGGGTGTTTGGAGGTTGGCCGCCGCCGGTGGGCAATTTCCGGCGGCGGTGGCGGCGGTGGAGAGAAGAGAGAGAAGATAGAGAGAGAAGAGAGAAAGAATTATGGGAAAATGAGGAAAATTTTCAGATTTTTGAGGCTTTAAATACCTCTTGAGAGATCAAATATGGACAATTAGATTAAAGGGTGATCAATGGGTGAGATTTGATCTTGGGTCACTTAATGAAACGACGTAGTTTTGAGGCAAAACTACGTCGTTTCAGACCCTTTTAAGGGCAACCCCTTATCTTGCACTTTTGGCCACTTTTTCTTTCAAATTTGGCCTAATTTCTTCCTTAATCCTACTTATTAAACTAAATTTACACAAACAAATAAATTAATTAAGTAACTTATTCAAATGATCAATTAACTAGATTAATTCACCAATTGAAATAGTTAGTTACTTTCTAAAATGCACAAATAAAGAAAGAACTATTTTTTGGTATTTTTATGATAGGAAATATGCAATCAAAGACACAAAAATTGAGAAAAATAATTAAAGTAACAAAACACCAATGACTTTAGGAGGAATTAAAATAGTGTAAAAATAGGTATTCACACTCATGTGCCATGAATTGTCTCCAATTCAAGATATACATCAATTTATATATATTACTAAAAAGCAAAATACTTTAGAATGTTATTTTTGACAAGAGGGGTTGCTCTGATGGTAAGCAACCTTCACTTCCAACCAAGAGGTTGTGAGTTCGAGTCATCCCAAGAGCAAGGTGTGAAGTTCTTGGAGGGAAGGATGGTGAGGGTCTATTGGAAACAGCCTCTCTACTCTAGGGTAGGGGTAAGGTCTGCGTACACACTACCCTCCCCAGACCCCACTAGTGGGATTATACTGGGTTGTTGTTGTTGTTGTTGTTGTTGTTTAGAATGTTATTTTTAATGTAGTATGCATGATGACTGGTTTTAAAATAATTTAAAGTAACTGGAACACAACGATTGGATCGGCTATGTGACAGAAGCAAAAATATGTTCATATGGAATGTGAAAATCAATTGGAACTTTCCAAACAAATAGGATGCTTGCATAATATAAGATATTGATTTTACCTTTGTGTATTGTTTGAAGATATTGGGTTTATGAATTTAAATTTTGTTTTTCAAACTATTTATATTTTTCATATTTACCTTATTCTAGATAATAAATATTTATTTTTTAACAAAATAAATATTTGTATTGTTTAAGGTAGGAGTACATGTGTTATTTTTAGAGCATTGGAGTAATATAATTCTTTTAAATGTATTTACTCTTCATGTCCGCATAATTCTTGATTATTCTCGATTGTATATATTTAAATAGTGGAGATTTATCCAAAAGTTTTAAAATCATATTAACTCAAATGACGTGGAATGAATTTCAAAATTATTCTATACTTCTTCATAATTTTTGATAATATTTTCAAGTAAAAGGTGTGAACTCGACGCAATTATGTGATCCATATGATTACCATATATTTTATTACTCTTACATATATTGAAAAATTTGTGAAAAAACTTCTCAACAATGTAATGCTATATGTTAAAAAAATCATCTTAATAGGTGCCACATGTAATTATTTTTCTTGCATGGCCGTGACTATTATTTTTTTATATTTGAGGAGCGGGATGATCATTTTGAGTGAAATATATCTTTGCAATTTATTAAATAACCATGGAATATATAATGAATCCACGGCAAAATACAAAATTTATCACTTTACCCAAAATAATTACATTAGCTAGCTAATATACATATATACAAAAAAATATTTATCATCTATTATTTTTTAAAGTGGTTAAAATAAATATTTCTCTAAAATCTTTAATCATGTACGTGATTATCATAACATGTGTATGATCAATATTTGATTGCTTTGAATACTATAAAGCGGTAATAATTTTACTTAGGTTATATACGACATAATTTAAATTCGACATAACTTATAAACAATTTAGACAACCCTCACAAATATGTCGAACTACAATAGTGAAAACGTAATACCTTTTGGAGGTGATTCAAAGAGGGACAACTATATGCTTCACTTTAAGCCAAAGTTATAGAAGGAAACATACACCAAAAACGTCATCTATAAAGAAGTATTAGATATGATTCTACCTCGCCGAATATTTATATATTATAAATAAGATACTTTCTAACTTAACTAAATTGATCATCTTTATAGGTTAAGCCGATATCAATTTGAATTCAAGTATTCTGTTAATGTTATAACATTAATTTTTAGCATTTAAATTATTGTTATATTTTTATCATGTTAATTATTTTATAATGATCATTTCATCGTATAAGTAATTTGTTACTAAATTTAGTTAGTTGTTCTTTCACATAAAAATTATGACTAAAGATTTACGTGCAACGCACGTACATAGTAACTAGTTTTTCTAAAATTGTTAAAATATTTATATAATATTTTGAAAAAAATATTCTAAGATTGAATAGTTTGATTCCCAAATAGTAATGTAGTTGTCAAACAAGACATAGGGGTTCATAAAAAAGGAACAAGTATGATAATTCAGTTAGATTTTCAAATATAAAAATAACAAGTATGATAATTCAGTTAGATTTTCAAATATAAAAATAACAAGTATGATAATAAGTGGAATTCGGTGGTGCGTAGCCTCCTCGAGCTCAATACTGAGCTTAAAGCACAATTCGTCGAAATCTTCATAGGCTGCAAAATTCACATGAAAAAACGAGTTCAATTAGATGATACTTGAATGCCACAATTTTGATTGCGTGCGAAAGGGCAAAAGTGTGTGAGAGAGAAAGAGAAAACTCACTATAAGTATAGCCTAGAGCTTCGAACATACGGTCTCTTCCAACGCTAACGGCTGGCATGGTGGCACTGAACAATGGCGGCGGCCTAAAATCAGATAGCGATGGAAAGAGGGGAAGGGTATTGGTGGTGAAGACTTGGCGATTCTTATTTTTTAAGCTAACTCCAAAACAAAATAGGAGTAGCAAATATTGTTGTTTCTTTTTTTAATTTAGGCAAAATATATATAGACCCCATATTATTGAACACTTAAACTAAACTGATTTTTTACAATATATTTAGAATGCATTATTTTCCTCCTTAACAACTGGTGTGGCAAAAAATATTAAATAAAATAAAAGCGCGTAGAAAATTAAAAAAGTGGCCCCCCTCTTCTTTCTCCTTCTTCCTCACCCCACGTCTTAGGGGTGGGCGTCGGTCGGTGCGGTGCGGTTTGCAAGAAGTTCGGTTCGGTTTGTTCGGTGTTCGGTTATTGATTTGGTGCACCGACAACCGAACACAACATAACTTCGATTGGTTCAGTGTTTGAAACTACAGTTCAGTTGGTCTTCGATTTTTGTTCGGTCTATTTTTGTCCTAGTTTATCAACATTAAGCATAAATTTGAAACTTACAATATGTCGTGGGCAATCTTCTTTATATTTTGAAATTTAAATCACCTTTGTAAAAAAATTGGCTCCAACCACTGCAGCTAACCTTGTATTTTATGACCCAACAAACTTTTTTACAAGGTCGTTTTAGATTGAAACTAGCTTAACAAAAAAAAAATCCAATGTAGTTGATTCTGAAATAAAAAAGTTTCACTCAAGAAAAAATTAAAAGGACGGGCTGCACTATTTTTCTTAAGGACATGCACCTTTAGTGAACTGAAACATTAAGGATGTGCACCTTCACTCCTTCAGTGGAACTGCAATTTCCTAACAACACTAGTAAGTAGTAAGCAAAAAGCCAAAAAGCCAAAAAAAAAAAAAAAAAAAAAAAAAACACTTGAAGAAGAAGAAGAAATGAGGGGATTGGCGAAAAGCAAACTAGGCAGTGGCCAGCGGAGTAACAGTGAAGGCCGGCGAATCAGCGACAGTCGGAACTCGGAAGAGAATAAGAGCGGCGGCAGTTGTACTCGGTCACTCGGATGAGTGGCAGTAGTCGCCCGTCGCAGAAGAGTGAAGTGAAGTGAACCCTAAATTCTAAAATGAAAAATTTGATGAAATTAGGGGTGTTGGACTGTTGGTCTTCGATAATATTAAAGAGTAAAGAATATTTACTTATTTACTTTTTATTTTATTTGTTAATGATAATTGATAATAGGGCCACTGGGTCCAAACTCCAAATTGGGCTTTCAAAAGTCCTCCATAGTCCATATGTTCCGGCCACCCCTAGTAAATACTACTAGTATGTTCCATATAGAATTGATCGGTTTTTCGGTTATCCGAACAACGGAGGCACCAAAATCTGAAACCGCACCGAACACCAAAATTTAATAATTTGTAAATCGCACACTGACCGAATAACTGATTAAACCGAAACCGAACAACGAAAATTCACGATTCAGTCAGTTTTTTCGGTTCGGTCGGCATTATACCCACCCCTAGGGGGAAGGGTTGGGGGGGTGACCGGGGGGTGTAGAAAAACGAAAAAAATAAAAAATTGAAGTTGGAGGGGGTGGGGGTAGATGTGAGGGTAGGTAGAGTTTTTAGAAAATATTTTCCTAACTTTTTTAGGGAAGTCATTTTCCTCTAATTTAAGGAAAATGTGATATCTAGGAAAATATTTTTCAAACTATTTGTGCAACCAAACAGTGAAAAATGGGAAAACATTTTCCGAAAATATTTTCCGTCGTACAAACACACCCTTAACCTTCGAGTAATTGCTATGTGCAATT
Organism: Nicotiana otophora; assembly: GCA_000715115.1. Classification (NCBI taxonomy): domain Eukaryota; kingdom Viridiplantae; phylum Streptophyta; class Magnoliopsida; order Solanales; family Solanaceae; genus Nicotiana; species Nicotiana otophora. The sequence goes on from AWOL01S0035155.1 coordinate 104,447, forward strand.
TTTTATTCCTATACTTGTGAATCTTCACAAATTTAGTGAACTATTAAATTGTACATAGATTAAATTGGTAACACGTTGATAATAAGGAGTGGCGGGAGTTTGTAGGCGCGGGTTGTGCTAAAGCTGGGGTATGTCCACTTTAGGTTTGTATGCACATATATTTTTCTTGATAAATAAAATTTTGCCTAATTACCTAAAAAAAGGTTTGTTATATTACTTCATATTTGAGAATAACATAGTTCAAAAAATAATCTTATATAATATATTTCCTATATCAATGGACCATAAACACACCTTTTAATCAATTAGAGGTAAAATTCAATTAGTCGTATATTACAATGATCAAATTGAAAATTACTAATATTTGATAGATTAAAGTAACAATCTTTTATTATTAATCACTTTATAATAATCTCTTCATAAATAATTTTTGTATTCCAATCCTTTTCATATTAGGAGTAGTAATTTACTATCTAATAAGGGGTAGCACACGGGAGGTCAACATGCTTGCTTGGTATAATTGAGGGTATTTCAGTAATTTTCTAAAAAGTGAGCAACATGATTGGCCAAAAAATAATTGTAGTGTAGATGCTATATAAATTTTTAGTGTCTTGACGAAACTACCCTTTGCTCGTCTCATCAACCATCATCATCCCTTGTATTACTTTTTGAAGTTTTAACTTTGCCCTTGTTCTCATCCTTTATTACATGGTTGTATGTATGTGTTTTGGTAAAGTTTGCAAAGTTTGAGAACAGTTAATATCTCGGGTAGCAACAAATGTGGTGTCAAAGAGAAACTTGACAATTGTCTTTAAAGTCTTCTCCATACACTCTCTAATCTTTTGCTATTTTTTTTTACGAACAAATGAAATTTTTATAGTGATTGGGACCATGCATGGCCATCCTTTACTAGTAGCACCATAGTGTTACAAGATTGAAATTTCAGAGAAGAAAACTAAAGCTAAAGCTAAGAGAAGAAGGAAAACTAATGCAAATAAGATTGTATACAGTCAAAATCGTATTTGTCCGATTTTGTATGGTTAATCGAGACTGGGGTGGCAGACCGAGGTTCAATCCCAAGTTATATTGGATCGTTACATGAATAAATATTGCCTAACTCGTGATTCAGGGACCGATCGAGATCGAAACCAGCTAAGGTCGAGACCCAGAAGGATAGGGATCTAGCGAGATCGAAGGAAGCCTGCTAGGTCGAATAACAGAAAGTCGAGGAATCCGTGATCGGGAGAGGATCGTGGCGGAGATCTCGGCATATATCAAGTCAAGACCGGTTGATTAGCCAATCAGAAGATTTTTTTCTGTATTTAGAATTGCACCATATGTAGAACTCCTCTACTATATAAAGAGGGTTCCAATCATTTTGGAAGGACACTGATAACAAAGGAATATATTACGTTTGCTCTCTTTAGCTCTTTTATTCAGTTGTTCAGTTCTTACTTTTCAATAATATACTCAGTTGGTTCGAGGGCGACCTAGCTCAAGGGCCGAAGTTGCGCGTTACATTGGTTTGTTTCATTTTACAGTTAATTTCTAACTTCAATTATTATATTTCTCAGTCTGTGCCAAGTGAAATCACATATCCTTAAAGCCACTTACAAATTTATGTTGTCCGATTTTAAGGGTAAACAGTTTGGCACCCACCGTGGTGCTAAGGATAATAGTGATTGTCTGGTACTAATTTTCATAACACGCACTGCTTTACACTTGTTCTTGTAAGCATTTATGATTCCAGGATCAACATGTCAAACTCTCAAGCAGTACCCACACACATCGATAATGGTCTTGGTTTTCATGGCGAAAACAACAACGTAGCCGCCCCAGGAAACGAAGTGCTTCCAGTTGATATCGAGGGAGTACCAGTTGCAGACCCCATCGATGTCAGTTCCCATGTTACCCTGAATGCAAATTTGGGCGTCGACCCCGAAAATAGCATCCGCAAAGATGTTCGATCAGCCGATCAGAATGCACATGGCGGCGAAGAAGGCAGAATCTGCCTTCGAAGAATATTCTAAATGTTGCAGGTTCAACAAGTTGCAATAGCACAACTTCAAAATCAGAACCACGCACCGAGTAGGGTCGAGCCCGAGCCATCACAAGAAGTTGTTCACATGGTCGAACTAGTGCCGGGAGGTCAAATGTGAATGAGTCATGGACCGACCCCGCTATCTTGAAAATGTTCGAGGAGCTTACAAAGCGAATTGAATCGGGGGAGAAAAAGATTGAAGCGAATAAAAAAAAAAGGAAACATATAACTCCCGAGTTGATCAAATTTCGGGAGCACCACCAATTTTGAAGGGTTTGGATTCAAAGAAGTTCGTACAAAAGCTCTTCCCCCCGAGTGCGGCTCCTAAGCCCATTCCAAAGAAATTCCGCATGCCAGAAATTCCCAAGTATAATGGAACTACCGACCCCAACGAGCATGTCACTTCTTACACATGCCCAATAAAGGGAAACGATCTAGAGGACGATGAGATTGACTCCGTACTACTGAAGAAATTCGGAGAAATTTTATCAAGGGGGGAGGGGGGGATGACATGGTACCATAATTTGCCACCTAACTCCATTGATTATTTTGCCATGCTCGCTGATTCCTTCGTCAAAGCACACGTCAGAGTGATAAAGGTCGAGACTAGAAAATCGAACCTCTTCAAAGTAAAACAGAAAGACAACGAGATGCTCAGAAAGTTCGTATCTCGGTTCCAAATGGAACGCATGAATTTGCCCCCGGTCGCCGACGATTGGGCTGTTCAGGCTTTCACTCAAGGCCTAAATATATAAAGTTCGGTAGTCTCGCAATAATTGAAGCAAAACTTAATCGAATATCCAGTTGTAACCTGGGTCAACGTACATAATCGGTACCAGTCAAAGATTATGGTCGAGGATGACCAGTTGGGGACTCCTTCCGGTCCGCTTATCCAAACAGGACCATCGACAGAGTTAAAAAGGGATATTGACCTAGAACCATGGTCAAATAGAGATCGATATCAGCCATACATTGGAGATCGGAGAAACAGCGGGCCTGGACGCAACCCCGGTAGAATTGATAAAAGAAATGATCGGGGACAGAGCTATCGAGGGCTCATGAGTAAAAGAAGTTTCGACAGAAATATTGAACCCAAAGAAGTACCACGACTATCGGTATACAACTTCAACATTGATGCATCAGCAATTGTATCGTCCATTGGGCGCATTAAAGACACAAGGTGGCCCCGACCTCTACAGACTGATCTGGCCCAGAGAAATCTCAAATCAAATGTGAAAATATCATGGCACCCATGGTCATAAAATAGAAGATTACAGACAACTGAGGGAGGAGGTAGCCCTTTTGTTCAACGAAGGGCATCTTCGAGAATTCTTAAGCGATCGGGCTAAAAACCATTTAAAGAGCAGAGATTCAAATAGACAGAATGAGCAAGAAAAGCCACAACACGTGATCTACATGATTGTTGGAGGATTCGATACTCCTCAGGGGCCCGTATTCAAACGCACCAAGGTGTCGATCACGAGGGAAAAACGGACTCGAGACTACGTACTAGAAGGAACCCTGTCTTTCAATGATGAGGATGCAGAGGGGATCTTATAACCCCACAACGACGCACTGGTAATATCTGTCCTTATGAATAAAATTCAAGTTAAAAGTGCTTTGATTGATCCAGGTAGCTCGACCAATATTATTCGATCGAGGGTAGTAGAACAGCTCGGCCTACAAGATCAAATTGTGCCCGCATCCCGAGTACTTAACGGCTTCAACATGGCAAGCAAAACCACCAAAGGTGAAATTACTTTGCCAGTGAACGTGGTCGGGACCATCCAAGAAACAAAGTTCCATGTGATCGAGGGTGATATGAGGTACAACGCCCTGCTCGAAAGGCCGTGGATCCATAACATGAGGGCAATACCCTCGACCCGTCATCAAGTTTTGAAGTTCCCGACATCGGAGGGAGTCAAAACAGTGTACGGAGAACACCCTACTGCCAAGGAGATGTTTACAGTCGATGAAGTGATACCGGTATCGGCGCTCTCATCAATGAAGATATCAGATTTGAAGGGAAAGCAAAAGTCCAAATAGCAACCACAGACACCGGCCTCGACCCAATTACAGAAGCAAGGGATTGACGAGGATGACGACTACTGGATCCCTCGATCCTTCATAATTCCCGATGACTCCGTAGGCGCGGGACTAACCCCAAAGCTTACGAAAAAACTTATTCATTTCCTTAAAGCTAACAAGGATTGCTTTGCTTGGTCCCACCTCGATATGACAGGGATCCCACCAGAAATTACCACTCACAAACTAAGCCTAGACCCTAAATTCTGCCCGGTGAAGCAAAAAAATGGCCTAGTCCGAGGTCAAACATGCCTTCATAGAGGTAACCAAACTTTTCAAAATAGGATCCATTCGGGAAGTAAAGTATCCCAAATGGTTAGCAAACGTAGTGGTAGTCCCTAAGAAGGGAAACAAACTTAGAATGTGTATAGATTATAAAGACCTGAATAAAGCATGCCCCAAGGATTATTTTCCTTTGCCTAATATCGATCATATTATCGATTCCACGTCCTGTCACGAGACTCTCAGTTTTCTCGATGCCTACTTCGAGTACAACCAGATGCAGATAAACCCGGAGGATCAGGAAAAGACCTCGTTTATCACTAAATACGGTACCTACTATTATAATGTAATACCATTCGGTCTAAAAAATGCTGGTGCAACTTATCAACGCCTAGTAAATCGAATGTTCGAAGAACAAATATGAAGATCAATGGAAATGTTTATTGATGACATGTTAGTTAAGTCCCTGCGAGCAGATGGCCATTTAATGCATTTGCAGGAGACTTTCGATATACTGAGGAAGTATAATATGAAGTTCAACCCCGAAAAGTGTGCATTCGGGGTTGGCTCGGGCAAGTTTCTTGGTTTCATGGTATGCAATAGGGGAATCAAGATCAACCCCGATAAAATCAAAGTTATCGAGGATATCACGGTAGTGGATAATATAAAGGTTGTGCAGAGGCTAACGGGGAGGGTAGCCGCCCTAGGACGATTCATTTCAAGATCCTCAAATAGGAGCCACCGATTCTTCTTGCTGCTTAAGAAGAAGAGCAATTTTGCATGGACTCTGGAATGCCAGCAGGCCTTGGAGGAACTAAAGCGGTATTTATCGAGCCCGCCGCTGCTTCACACCCCAAAAATGGATGAACAACTTTACCTGTACTTGGCAGTCTTGGAGATAGCAGTAAGCGGAGTCCTGGTCCGAGAAGAATAAGGTACGCAATTCCCTGTCTATTATGTTAGTCAGACCTTAGGTGAGGCCGAAACTAGATATCCACACTTAGAAAAATTAGCGCTTGCTTTAATAAGCGCCTCTAGGAAACTAAAACCATATTTCCAATGTCATCCAATATGTGTTGTAATAACCTATCCCCTTCGAAATATTTTACACAAACTCGAGCTTTCGGGTCGATTGGCCAAATGGGATGTAGAAATCAGTGGGTACGATATTGAGTATCGACCCCGAACCGCCACCAAATCTCAAATCTTGGCGGACTTCGTGGCTGACTTTACGTCGGCCCTCGTATCCGAGGTTGGAAAAGAACTACTGATAAAATCGGGTACATCTTCGGGAGTCTGGACCCTCTTTACGGACGGTGCTTCGAACGCGAAGGGGTCCGGATTAGGCATCGTACTAAAATCACCCACAGGTAATGTAGTTAGACAGTCCATCAAAACTATAAAATTAACTACCAATGAGGTCGAGTATGAGGCCATGATTGCAGGTCTCGAACTAGTTAGAAGCTTGGGAGCGGAGGCCATATAGGCTAAGTGTGATTCCCTCCTCGTGGTAAACCAAGTGAACGGGACTTTTGAAGTCCGAGAAGAGCGAATGCATAACTACTTGGATATACTACAAGTGAGTCTACATCAGTTTAGGGAATGGGCCTTGCAACATATACCTCTAGAACAGAACAACGTGGCCAAGGCTTTTGCAGAGTTAGGTTCATCGATCGAAGATGACGAACTGAACTCGGGGGCTGTCGTACAACTCATGAAATCAGTAATCGAAAAAGGTCACGTCGAGATAAAGTCCACAAGTTTAACCTGGGATTTGAGAAATAATTACATAGAGTACTTAAAGAACGGGAAGCTTCCATCATATCCAAAGGAGTCGAGAGCTTTGCGCACAAAGTCAACATAGTTTACTTTGTCCGAAGACGGAATGCTGTTTAGAAAGACGTTCGATGTACCGTTGGCAATATGTTTGGGACCGGGAGATACCGACTACCTCTTACGGAAAGTTCACGAGGGCATTTGTGTAAATCATTCCTGTGCTGAATCACTGGTCCACAAAGTAATCAGAGCAGGGTACTATTGGACCAATATGGGGAAGGATGCAAGGGAGTTCGTTCGAAAATGCGACAAATGCCAAAGGCATGCGCCCATGACTTATCAGCCCGGGGAACTACTCCACTCGGTCCTGTCCCCATGGCCCTTCATGAATTGGGGAATGTACATCGTTGGCCCTCTCCCCGTTAGCCCTAGGTAAAGTTCAGTTTATTTTATTTATGACTGATTATTTTTCTAAATGGGTTGAAGCACAGGCTTTCGAGAAAGTGAGAGAAAAGGAAGTCATAGACTTCATTTGGGACCACATCATATGTCTATTCGGGATTCCCTCCAAAATTGTATGTGATAATGGAAAATAATTCATCGGTAGCAAAGTAACTAAATTTCTCGAGGATCACAAGATCAAAAGGATCCTATCAACACCTTATCATCCCAGCGGGAACGGACAACCCGAATCGACCAACAAAACCACCATCCAAAATCTTAAGAAGAGATTGACCGACGCCAAAGGGAAATGGAGAGATATACTACCCGAGGTTCTATGGGCATACCGCACAACATCGAAATCCAGCACCGGAGCAACACCATTCTCGTTAGTTTATGGCGCTGAAGCTCTGATCCCGATCGAGGTCGGAGAACCTAGCATCAGGTTTCTATATGCAACAGAGGAGTCAAATAACGAGGCCATGAATACAAACCTATAATTGTTGGACAAAAGATGTGAAGCCGCTCTCGTCCGATTGGCCGCTCAAAACAGCGGATCGAAAGGTACTACAATCGAAGATCCAATCTACGACATTTTAATATCGGGGACTTGGTGCTAAGAAAAGTTACCCTCAACACCCGAAATCCGAATGAAGGGAAACTGGGTCCGAATTGGGAAGGACCGTACCAGGTTCTCAAAATTATCGGAAAAGGATCCTACAAGTTCGGCACGATGAATAGCGAACAACTACCGAGCAATTAGAATGTATCGCACCTAAAACGATACTACTGCTAGGGTACGACCCCTTCCATTTTCATTTATATTTTAAACTAACACTTGCAGGTGTTCGACCATAAACAACGATGGATTCTTCGATACGAAGCCTTTAGGTCTGAAAGCACGCGTTGCACTCTTTACCTTGGACCGGTTTTGTCCCAAATGGGTTTTCTGGTGAGGTTTTTAATGAGGCAACCATTGATTGTGGTAACTTAGAACAATTCAACAGTATCCAAGGTTTCTTTACAATCAACCTTGAATACTGAGGGCATTGCCCTCGAATGTCAACTTTGATGCGAAGAAATTACTTCATGACAACAGGGTCTCGATAGGAAAAATTTGTAAGGGCCAAACGGTCAAACGAATCGTGCTTGCATAGTTTGTTTGAGCCTTGACACATAACATATACGCATGTATAATCATTTATAAAGAGAAGTATTTTTCTTTGCCGATATCTCATGCCTTAGAAATTTTTTTCTACTTTACAATTTCATACTCTCGATCTATTATGTAAACAGGCTTAAGGGCCGACCATGACCAGAGTTCGGATAATTACCCCTATGCTCGGGGACTGCTGTCCAAAAAATAAGCGAGATCGAATCATTAAAACTCCGAGATCATAAGACCTTTTAGGTAACTCGCGATTTTTATAGGCCAAGGCCACCCCACTCGGGGACAGACACTTCGGGCAAGCTCGAAGTAAAACGGGAAAATAAGCCCAAGGGGCAGATCTCGAACTATAAAGTCTATGGCCGAATTAACATAGTTCAGAGACGTCCGAATTCCGTAACAAAATAAGCCTTCAAATTCCTTCAGAAACCGGTTAAAAGGGCTACCCCGGCAAAATCATAAAAGGCTTCGATAATATCAAGTCTCGCAAACTCTAATGAGTACAAAAGTGTTCGAACTCTCGAATATTTCATTATTACATGTTAAGGCATTACAATTTTTGCAAATACAAATGATAAAAAAACGTTTTCAAGCCGAAAAGGGGAGAAAGACACAAACAATCTTTTTACAAAGGCTATATCGTCCTAATACAAAAGCCTAAGTGTTGTTTTTGCTTTGAGTTCGAGAGACCATCCTCGCTCAAATAAAAAAAAAACTAAAGGTTACATTACTTCGAGTTCGAGCAAGAACTCACTCGATCGTAAAGTCTAAGGGCTATACTAGTTCGGTTTCAATTAAACTGTCTAAACCTCTGACCTTAGAATACAAATTTATAATTTTATAAGGCAGAAAGTAAGAAAGTTTTTATATATACACGTCAAAAAGCATTTATAAAGGCAACATGGCCCGATCAAATTTCTCTACAAAAGATTGAAACGGTCTTAAAAGAAACACAAAAAATACTAAAGGACTTAGTCCTCTCCAGGAGCAGCATCTCCGCCCTCGAGGCCTCTTTCGCTTTCAGATCTGCTCATACTCCCGGTATCATCATCATCAGGAAAGGCCAACATTCTGGCTTCGGCTTCAAGTTCCTTATCATTCTCGATCTCGGCTGTAAGATCGAAGCCACGAGCATGGATCTCCTCGAGAGTCTCCTTCCGAGATTGGCATTTAGCATGCTCGGCAACCCAGTTTGCTCGAGCCTGAGTAGCCTTGACAACCTTTTTTGCTCGAATCTGAGCAGCCTCAGCATCGGACCGGTAGACGGCCACCATCGCATCAGCATTAGCCGTGGCTATTTCGACTTCCAATTTGGTCGCTGCAAGTTCTGTAGCCAGTCTCTCTCGATCAGAAGTTGTTGAGTCTAACCGAGACTGGAATTCCTCTTTTTTCTTGGCTTGCACTAAGGCTTTCTCTTTCAAGCTTCGTAGTTAGTTCTCGACCGAGGCCAGTTGAGTTCGGGCAGCCTCCTTTTTTGAGGCAAGGCAGTCCATGTTCTTTTTCCATTCCTCGGTCTCCGCTTTCACGGCGTCCACTTCAACACGAAGCTGCCTGATCATATCAAGCTTTTGCTGGACCTGTGGGACCAAACTGTTAGCCATCACGCCCGAGTAAGTGTCATTAACTTCAAAGATTCTTTTTACCTGCTCGGACAAATCAACTTGTTCTCTCCGAGTTGCTTCTAGCTCAGCTCGAAGTCCTTTTGCTTCTCCTTCTCTCTGCTCACTGAGAAGCTTGAAGGCATCCCTCTCCTCAGTAAGCCCTCAGATTTTGGCTTCGTACTGGCTCAGTTCCCATCGGGATCGGAGAAACACCTCGTAATGAAGCACGAAGGCCTACAAAAATAGAAATAAGGAATTATACAAGGAAAGAAAAATACAAGTATAAAAATTAACAAAGAGAAAATGAACTTACCCGATTCAGGGCCTGTTGAGATTCGTTGAAAAGACAAGAAACTCCTGCCTCGCCCGAGCTCTTCTTCGGGGCCTCCAAGTCACTCAGACTGACGACATCTTCTACCCTGACAAAATAACCACTAAAAGGATCTTCCTCCTCGTGGGCCCCCTCCCCGTGACAAATCTCCACGGCCTGAGCGTCACGTATCATCGACTGGGAAAATAAAGGAAACGAGGGGGAATCCCCGATCTCTATTACCCCGAATAGTTTTTTTGGGGAACCGTCTCCCTCTCGACGAACCTCAAGCCCAGTTTCTGCATCGGCGTCCACCGCCTCTTCAATGGTCTCTTCACCCCGAGGTAAAGTATCTTCGGTTCCTCTCGGTTCGGGAACTTGGGCCGGAGTCTCCCCTTCGACCTCATCGAACCTAGACGGAGCAGTATCGACTTCCACTGGTTCCAAAGTCTTCTGAGTATCGGTGCTAGCTCGAGCACGGGCCACCAGCCCAGAATCACCTTCTTCTTCCTCCCTTAGTTTTTGGACCGACTCCATAGTCAGTGGGATTACGTTTCCCCTTGGGTTTATGACCCGTTCTTTTCTTGGGTTTTTGACCCTCGGATTTTAAGACCCTTTTTCTTTTAATCACCTTCGTTAGTTTTGAGATAGGCGGCAAGGCTTCTCCGTCACCAGATGGGGGTCTCATAGCCGCATTCTTTCCGAGACCTGTAAAAGGAGAAAGTAAGTAAACTCATGTTTGAAAAGATGCTTGAACGACAAGCCAAGAAGAAGGCTTACCATGAGTACGAGCCTCCCACCGACCCTTTGACAAATAGTGCCATGCACACTCGGTGTATGTTGATGTCGAAACCAGGCTCCTGACCCAGTTCTCTAGGTGGGGAGCTGCACCCGGCATCCAAGCAACGGATGTGTCGAGAAAAACAATGATAAGAAAAGATGGAGAAGTAAAAACAACAAAAACTAAGAATGGGATCATACTTACATTTCATATTCCATTTCTCAGGAAATGACATACTCTCAGACGGGATTAGGTCCAAGGTCTTCACCCGAACAAACCGGCCCATTCAATACCGATCTTTGTCTTCGTCTATACTCGATGTGAATGCCTTGGTGGCCCAGCGTTGAAGCTTTATCAGCCCACTTTGGTAGAGTCGAGGGCTATATAATATTACGAGGTGGTCGAGGGTGAAGGGAAGCTCGTCGATTTTGCTCACAAAGAAACGGAGCAGTATCACGATCCTCCAAAAAGAAGGGTGAATTTGGCCGAGGGTCACCTGGTATTTCTTGCAAAAACCAACAATGACCGGATTGAGGGGACCTAACGTGAAAGGATAAGTGTAAACACTCAGGTACCCTTCTATGTAGGTGGTGATCGCTTCCTCCGGTGCCGGTATCATAACTTTTTTGTTTTCCCAATTGCAATATTTATTCACTAGATCAAGAAGACTTTTGGGTATCGAGCATATATATATATCGATACCGGTTCACATCGACCAGGAACCGGTGAAGTTTTCTCGACTTTAAAATCGGAATCAAGAACACACCCCCAGGAATAAGTTCCTCAAGGCGTGGCTCCACCACTGGTTTCTCGCCGGCCGGACGAGATGAGGAAGCAACCTCTTTTTGCAGAATTGTTTTAGATGTTTTTGCCATTTAGTTTTTGAGAACGAAGGAGAATGGAGATTGAAGTATTTGGTGTTTTAAGAGGAACAAGCAACAGAATTTGAAAACCTGGAAATAAGGAGCTTTGGAGAAGGCGAAAAACTATGAAGATAGGAATGGAAAAGTTTCGTAAATAAAAGTTTGGAATGAGGAAGAAAGGGGCTATTTATCATTTTCACAACGACGATTCAAAACTGGTAGTGGCCGACCGTCGGCTGACGAGTATTAAATACCTAGGAAACTGTACCGAAGAGACGTTTCTGTCACTCTTACTGCTTATGTCACGACGATTACGTCATGATCGAAGGTTCAAATCGTTTCTTGTCATTACTCTCCAAAAAACGAGGGGACTATCTGTATACAGTCAAGATCGTGCTTGCTCAATTTTGTATAGTTAATCGAGACCGAGGTGGCCGACCGAGGTTCAATCCCAAGTTATATTGGATTGTTACATGAATAAATATTGCCTAGCTCGTGATTCAGGGACCGATCGAGATCGAGACCAGCTAAGGTCGAGACCGAGAAGGAAAAGGGATCTAGCGAGATCGAAGGAAGCCTGCTAGGTCGAATAATAGAAAGCCGAGGAATCCGTGACCGGACGAGGATCGCGGCGGAGATCTCTGCATATATCGAGTCAAGATCGGTTGATTAGCCAATCAGAAGATTTTCTTCTGTATTTAGAATTGTACCATATGTAGAAACTCCTTTACTATATAAAGAGGTTTCCAATCATTTTGGAAAGACACTGATAACAAAGGAATATATTACATTTTCTCTCTTAAGCTCTTTTATTCAGTTGTTCAGTTCTTACTTTTCAATAATATACTTAGTTGGTTCGAGGGCGACCTAGCTCGAGGGCTGAAGTTGCGCGTTACATTGGTTTGTTTTATTTTACAGTTAATTTCTAACTTCAATTCTTATATTTCTTAATTTGTGTCAAGTGGAATCACATATCCTTAAAACACTCACAAATTTAATTGTTATCCGATTTTAAGGGTAAACAAAGATAAAGTTTTTTCACTCGGTACATATAGTGAATTAGGGGCTAGGGGCTAGGGACTAAACTATAATAAGGGAAACTTACAATAGTAATTAAATAATAAGGTAAACTAACTAAAGTGGACTTAAATGCAAGAAACAAAAGTTGTTAACTGATCAGTCGACCCCTCTCTCCAACTTCACCGTACAACCTAACAAGCCCATTGAACAATCTCCACAAGTAGCTCCAACCTTTCCCATTTTAAATCGTATCGTATAGGAACCAATTAGTTGTACTCAATTAACTGGGTATAAAAATTGTCCGGTTCCCTGATTACACCTTGCGCAAGAAACCAAGAACCGGTTGTTCCGAGCACATATAAACACCACTGCAGAATTCAGACCATCCACATAAAAACATCGGAGAAGAACATCAATCAAATCAATCGATCAATTCGGCGAAACATTAAGAATGTTGTTTCAACTGCCTCGCCTTACCAATGCTCTCAGAGAACCATTCGACGCCGATCAAGCTTACCTTCACCGCAAATCCATTCTCCAAAATCTGAACTCTCGCAGGTACCAAAATCCCATTTTTTTCGTTCTTCATTATCAAATCTTCCAAGTGTTTAGGTGCTTAAGAATATGAGTTTTTCTTGTTTTTCAGTACTGCAACTTCACTCGAAGAATCAGAACTTGCTCGAAAGATTGTATATCAATGGGACCAAGGTAATATCAAAATTTCAATAGTAACGTTCTTGTTGTGAAATACATGGAAGTAAGTGTGAATTCTTTTAGAAGATTCATGCCAGAGTAAAAGTAATCAAATTATGATGATTTTGTTCTTTATAGTCGATCCTAATTAGTGAATGATTGATTCCTAATCAGCCTGTGCAAGAAGTTTGCCAAAAAGATATGGTTCTCATGGGTTAAACAAGGCATAAGAAGGGTTGTCATAACAGAAATATGTTGAAATTCTTGTATGCTCCCTTTTCTTCTTCAACACTTAATGAAGTGCTCTAATAATTGGTGCAGCTTCTCCTGAGTTGCGGCAAGCGTACAAGCAGTTTGTTGGGGCAGTGGTTGAGTTGATGAAGGGTGAGGTTGTGTCAGAGGAGTTTAGGGAGGTGGCATTCAGTGTTTATAGGCTTTTCAGCGGGACAGTGGTGGAGGGTGAGGAACACAGGAGTATTGCTGAGAAGAAGTAAGCAGATAGTTACTAAATGTATTGCTTGAAGATGACATTTAGTAGCTCTTTATTTTGTCTCTGTGTGTATTTATGGTATTTGTCTGATCTTTAGACTGAGGATCAGCTGGGGTGGAAGGGGTGAACCAATCTGTCGTGCTGACATGCTGTTAACACTAATCAGGAAATAAAAGGCGAATATCTATGAATTTTTTCTTTCCTATGAGTACTTCGTGAATGTCTGTATGCTGAGAAATTTTCCGTGAACTGCTACTCTGCAAACTCAATCTTGTTATCTAAATACAGGCTAGATTTGCAAAAGCTCGTGGGCTACGCAGTTTCGGACTCATTACTATCGAGAGTTGCCTCCTTAGCACAAAGATTGTATGAATTGCAGAATTATCACCCTGGAAATGAAACAGTCTCTTTACAAGAAATGTCTAATGGAACCACTGATGAAGTGGAATTTGGCTCGGACCTTGTCTTTAGACCTCCCGCGCGATTCTTAATTGATGTTTCTTTGGAAGATTCTGATTTGCTTGTTGAGCAGGATAATGCACCTTCTTCAAGTCATGAATCACAGTACGATCATGGCTCCTCAAATTTTAGAGAATCTGTATCTGGTGTAAATTTTGATTTAAGCTGGGTAAGAGATGCCTGTGATAAGATAGTTAGAGGTAGTACTTCACAGCTTCCTCGAGATGAGCTGGCAATGGCCATATGCCGCGTACTTGATTCTGAGAAACCAGGTGATGAGGTAACAATAAGTCACTCTCACTTCATAATTTCTGCTGTATACTTTAGCCACATTTCTGGCGCATCAGTTTTGTAAGCATCTAATATGTACAATTGTTTTTAATTTTGTTTTGTGTAGATAGCTGGCGATTTGCTTGACCTTGTTGGTGATGGTGCATTTGAAACAGTTCAGGATCTTATCATGGTAGAAATTTGAACTGGTGCTCTAATTATTATGGATCTCCATAGGATATATCATCATTTTGTTCTTTAAACTTTACGATGTATTGAAGTAAAAAGTATGTGCCTGAACTGGTGCTCTAATTATTATGGATCTCCATAGGATATATCATCATATTGTTCTTTAAACTTTACGATGCATTGAAGTAAAAAGTATGTGCCTTACCTAGGGTGTGAAGTAGTCGTGTCGAATGTTATGTTGTAGGATTGCTTAGAGATTATAAATGCGAATGTAGGCCCCATACTATTCATGAGTTGAGTTCTCCAAAGTGCTAAATTTATGGTCAATAGGAGCAGTAAGCTATTAGGTAGAGAATCATTCATGTGCAATATGGTGTTTTTTAAATTTAATTTTTTCTTCTTTTCTGTTTTTCCCCTGAAATTTTGTTCCTCGTATCTCAGCACAGAAAGGAAATTGTTGATGTAGTCCATCATGGACTACATGCACTAAAAGCTGACAAGATGTCTCCAGGGGGGCAATCACGCACACCTAGTTATGCTGTTCAGGTAATAATAGCTATACTACTATGATAATGTCACATACATGCAACGCATACTTAGCATTTGAATTTACTTGTTACTAATTGTACAGGTAACTGTTCAAACTGAGTCTGAACGGCAAATTGACAAACTTCGTCGCAAGGAAGAAAGAAAGCATAGACGAGGAACAAATAATGGGGTTGAGGATGATTTGTCTGCCGTGAGTTTTAGTTCTTTACTTCATGCAAGTGAGAAGAAAAACATATTTGAGGACCTCATTGGTCATGGTGAAGGGCCAAACACCTTAGGTCCTACAGCCCTTCCTCAAGGAACTATCAGAAAGCACTACAAAGGATATGAAGAAGTCATTATCCCTCCAACACCAACTGCATCTATGAAACCTGGGGAGAGACTGGTATTTCCCTCTGCTGCCACTATGGGTTTTCTTAGTTTATTG
>AWOL01S0035155.1:124831-126181 GCA_000715115.1 Nicotiana otophora
AAGGAACACATAGGAACGATGTGTTACTTTCTGGTTTTTAGGTTTAGAGATTTTTTCTAAAAGAGGTATTAGAGAAGATTAATTCGGTTAATAACTTCTGTAATATATGCTCAATATATCCTTTATGATAGTGAAGGTTATGTAGGATGATTCCACAAGGAACATGGAGATTCCGCATTCAAGTGCTACTATGACTTTCTGTATTGTGAACTGTAACTTGCATAACTGTAACTTCGTGAAGGACACCTCACTCACTCACTCACTCACTCACTCATTCACTCACTCACTCACTCACTCACTCACTCACTCACTCTCTCTCTCACTCTCTCACTCTCTCTCTCACTCTCTCTCTCTCTCCCTCTCTCCCTCTCATAAATTAGATTCGTCCTGCATCACCAGTCAAATAAAGACAATAAAATTGCAACGAGTTGAAGGGTCTATTTAAATGGGTTATCCTCAGCGAGGGGACCACTAGTCTCTAAGACTTGATAGAAGTTGGAAAAGTCTCTTTTTTTCTTTTGATAAGGTAAGATTTTATTAAAAACAGTATCAAGCTGATACAAGTTGATACTGGGGAATTACAAAAAATGTTGGAAAAATCTCTTTATGGATGCTAGCAGCATCTTCGCCTAGTTCAAAGCAATATTATTCTTGTCAAAGTAATGATCTTTGCACTACAGCATACAACTGCCACGAGGCCTTTTTAGATTTTTGCCGAGCCAACCCAGATTTTGAGTTAATCGATTCCATGTCTTAAAATTTCATGGATGTTCTGAGAAATCCTTTCTGTGGTTCTGTGCTTGAGATAGGTGATGAATGTGGGGCTAAGCTCGCACTTGAAAGTTGAAACTGCCTGCCAGTTGAAGAATGAGTATGCAATACATGGGTGGGTCCATTAAGGAGACCCTGGGAATGGCTTAATTTTTTTTAAAGTTCTATGGATGACTAACCAGGCAGGATGCGCTGTTGAGAGACTTTAGTAACTATAACATGTTGGCAACTGGGAGAGTGGTGGGATCGGTAGTTAGAAACTATCAAGAGTGATAAAAGAAG
This sequence comes from Nicotiana otophora, assembly GCA_000715115.1. NCBI lineage: Eukaryota > Viridiplantae > Streptophyta > Magnoliopsida > Solanales > Solanaceae > Nicotiana > Nicotiana otophora. The sequence continues at coordinate 125,885 of AWOL01S0035155.1, forward strand.
AGATGTTGTGAATGGATTGCTTGATTATTCCTTCAAGCATGTTGGGGTTTACATAGTGTTTAGTGTTTACAAGTAATCATGAAAAGGAAAAGGGAAAAAAAGTATAGAAGTGATCCTAAAAAGGAAAAAAAAGTAATTCATTTTCCAATTTACACTATTATAGGGATTCTTAACCTTTCCTGCATATAAGGAATGGCTCTTGTCATATTAATAAAAACCATGTTCTTTATATCCATAGGTAGACGTTGTGCAGATTGATCCTTGCGGGGTTGGGGTGGGGGGGTTGGGGTGGTGGTG
>AWOL01S0035155.1:129243-157545 GCA_000715115.1 Nicotiana otophora
GGTTGGGGTGGTGGTGTCCGACATGAATTCTTTGTGCCTTAGGTAGCTGAGGCGCCTCCCAATCTCATTATCAGAGGATTGGTTGGGAGATGGAAGGGCTTGGGAAACTGCAAGGTAGGTAGTTTGTCTTGAGCGCATGTAGCCTAAAGAAAAGTAGAAAACCACCCAGGTCAATAACTCCTTCCAACATGGGTCACTTGGCCTAGAAAAAAAGACAAAAACAATCCCCTTTTCCATCAAAGGAAGCCGATCGCACCGGTCCTACAACAACAACAACAAACCTAGTATATTCCCACAGGTGTAGTTTGAGGAGGGTAGTGTGTACGCATACGTTACCTCTACCTAGTGAAGGTAGAGAGGCTATTTCATTGCACTGGTCTTAATCTTTTCTTAAAAACCTGTCCATCTTTTATTTTGTTTGTAATCCTTGTAAACAATAATTAACACGTTTGGGGCTCTTTTGTCATTGCATTGAGTAGAGCTAAATTGCCCGGACACGGGTGCAGATCTAGATGTCAGATCCTTCGAGATGTAAATTCTAAGATTCGGGGATACAGATCCTAGTACGGATACAAGTGCGGGGATCCGGCTAAAAATAATTCAAAAAAATAAAAATATAAAAATATCTCTAAATTATGAGACATTTTGTGGAATACTTACGTATAGCTTGTAAAGTATAGATTTCTTTTTTTTATTCACAAGTTGTAGATAAGATGCTCCGGTACGGAGGTGTGGGCGGCTGGTTGTGGAGGGCACGAGAAGAGGTAGAGGGCGGCCTAAGAAGTATTGGGGAGAGGTGATCAAACAGGATATGGCGATACTCCAGATTTCCGAGGACATGACATTTGATAGGAAGATGTGGAGGTCGAGTATTAGAGTTGTAGGTTAGGATGTAGTTGAGTCTTGACTTACTTCGTACCATTGTGGGACTAGCCAGGTAGGGTTTTTGTCTAAGATAGCTAGTGATAATGTTGTGTTTTACTACTTCGCTTTTCAGTGCATGTCCTATTTACTAGCTATCGCTTTTGCTTTGCATCTTTCTTCTGCATTTCATGGTGTTCCTATTTTTCCTATGATTGTTGTGGTGATACTAATATTGTCTCCTTTTGTCCTTTTGTCTTTTTGTTTTCTTGAGCCGAGGGTCTTTCGGAAACAACTTCTCTACTTTTTTGGGATAGGGGTAAGGTCTGCGTACACACTACCCTCCCCAGACCCCATTAGTGGGATTTTACTGGGTTGTTGTTGTTGTAAGTTGTAGATAAGTAAATGATTGATTTTCTAGATAAAGTGTGTTATTTCTTCAAATTTACCCTAGTTTTGGCTCTAATTTCAGAAATCAAATCGTATCTCGTCTCGAATTTTTCCGTCCATCGTGGTCAAAGTACCCAAAATTATTTGACCAAATCCGGTATGGATCCCATACCCACACCCATACTAGTATAGTGTCGACACGAATGCGGCACCTAAACTGCCTTGTTGGAGCAACTTAGGAGTAGAGGGTTGTAGCTCAAGCTTTATGTATCTCTCTCTCTATATTTTTTTATCAAGTAATAAAAGTTTATTAATGTTTGAGCAAAAACTCCCGCACACAAGAAGTAAAACCAAAATGTAGAAAACCTACAAAAAAATATGATTTTCTACAAAATGATACCCAATCTTCTATACATAAAGGGATCTCATGGGTGCACCAGAAAAGAAATAAGGGATAAGAGGCTACTCTTTAATTAGACAAAATTCATCTCTATCCCTTCAATAGCTCTCCTATTTCTTTCTCCCCAAACAACCCACATAAATGCTAGTGGAACCATAGTCCAGCCCGACGGAACATTATCTCTTTCATAGTGCTTGGCATCACCCAAAGGGCCCCTAACCATCCCCGAGTTTCCCACCATAACCTCGGAGCTACCCGGATATTGTCGAAGGAGATCGTCTACATGTTTCACCTGAGTCCTTACCCACGAAGCACCAACTGACATATTGAGCTTGCTCTTCCAAAGATTCTCGCTCGTCAAGATTATCCCTCTTGTTTTGAGCCTATGGATCCAAATTGATCTACGTGGGAAGGCAACCTTCTTCCTTATCAGCAACTTCTCATAATATGATTTAACAGAAACCTTCTCTCTCTATGTATGTGTATATTTATATATATCAAGCTGACTTGGAAATGCAGGTAGAAGTATATACTAAATTATAAAGTTAATACATTCCCTTAATATTGCCTCCATTTTACAAACATTTAATGCTCACATGAACAGGTTGAGTTGGCTGGTAAAAGTGCAGAGTCTGAGCTGTTCACAAATGACGAGCATCCTCAATATGAGATTTTAAAGGCAAGCAACCTCTATTTGTCTTTTAATTTAATTTTCTCTTGACATCCTTATTCGTGGCATCTTTTTATTTGGTTATTAATTTATTCATTTCAGAGGGAAGTTTTCAAGTCCAGAAATAAGGAGGTTGTTCAACTGTTTGAACATGGGATTGGTATTCATCACGCTGGAATGTTACGTGCTGACAGAAACCTAACAGAAAGACTTTTCTCTCAGGGACTTTTGAAGGTATATTGTTCGTTTTCCACTTATTCACTTACATTTTTCAATCTTTTTGGGTTTCTTTTTATCTTTAAAAACCCTGGTCGTTCTTAGGTCCTTGTTTGCACAGCAACTTTGGCATGGGGAGTCAATTTGCCTGCTCACACAGTTGTGATTAAGGTTTGTGAAATGCTTGTTCCTGACATATCTGTATCCTTTTAAGAGGTTTTGGGTGTAATTTGATGAAGCATATTAAGAATAAACTTAGAGGATGCTTGCATTCCAGTTTTAATGCATGCTCTGCATTACTTTTTTATTTTGACTTGACTGCTATCTATCCAGCCTTAGATGAATATTTTGAGCTTGAGTTTGGTACCTGATTTGGGTTTGATTTAGATTGAGCTCAACTGGATCATTCTGCATTAAAGTTTGCTGTAAAATTAGTTAGCTCAAGTATGAAGAATCATTTGTATCTTTATTCCAATTCCATCAATATAGGATGACTCTTTAAGCTGAGCTTCTAATATCTAGCACTATGAAAAAGTAAATTTTTAACCATAAATGCTAAAATAAATGTGCAGCTAAATAGGAGAACAAAAACCAACTTGCTTGACTTTGTTGTCATAATTTGAAACTTAGAATTCTATGTCCATTAAGATCTTTTGATCCCTTATCTGGTTTTCTGTTTTGTTTTCATTTTCTCTTTGTGTATGTTTTTGTGCTTTTGATCACGGTTGAGCTTAGGCTTGAGAACTTGTTCAGATTTTTTTGTTCAAACATCAAGGCCTTGCCAGTTTAATTTGAAACTAGCAGATATATGCTTGACTTGATTGGATTGCATCACTAACCTCCCATGTGTTTGTCCTTACTTCATTGCATGGTTCACTAAAATTAGTTGGATCTTGTATGTTGAAAAGACCACCTTCATCTGATTTCCTATCTTAACCATCAAATGAATTCCTATTCTTTTGATGGCGTATATTTTTCTAAACAGTTTTTCAACTGATCAATTGAAAGTTATGGCTGTGTTCATATGTTGATGATTATAATATGATATTGGTATTATGCTAACTGAGCTCAACCATAATGTTAATGTTTCCATTTGAATCATTTGTTATAATGTCTTGGACTTTGCATCTGATTAGAACTCAGCTCATGGAAGAAGCGCAATGCAATATCCTGGATTAACTATGCACTCCATTGAGAGTGTTCTCCGTTAGACCAAATGTTCCATTATGTTTTGGTCGCTAATTGTCTTAAATTTCACATAAAATCTCTTGCTAACAAAATTCATGGTGCTTGGTCCCTAGTTTCATCTGAAACATGTACAATATATGTAAATCATGTAGTAAACTTCGTTGAGTCAACTGTATTAATTGAAGCTTTTCATATTGTTTGTAAGTTAGTTTTGCAGCTTTTTTCAGTTGACATATTCTTTTGTGTGATAAACCTTGTGACGTGGTGAGTAAATACTTTAGCATTTCATCTCTCCAGGGAACTCAAATATATGATCCAAAGGCTGGTGGATGGCGAGATCTGGGTATGCTAGATGTTATGCAAGTGAGACTTAAATCTTCTTCTTCTTTGTGTTGCTATATATTATTCGTTAGTAATGTTGATCGGCTCTCATTTATTGTGTTATTGTTTAATGTTCATCCCTGGTAGATCTTCGGACGTGCTGGAAGACCTCAATTTGATAAAAGTGGTGAAGGCATTATAATCACTTCACATGACAAGTTGGCCTATTATTTACGTCTATTGACAAGTCAACTTCCTATAGAAAGTCAGGTAAACTTCTTATTCTATGCCAATTCTAGACCTTTGTTGTCTATTTGTTTCCTATGTGCAAGCTGCAGATATTTGAATAATTCTCTGAATAATTCCCTCCTTTAACTGTTATAGACAATAACATGGTTATGTAAAAAGTTGAAGCTTTTGTATCATCCTCAAGATTTCCTTAAAGCTCTCATATACCATAGTAGATGTTGCTCCTTTTACTTTTCCAGCAAAATAGTCAAAATAATTATCATGCTATTCATTTCCGTCTTTTGTAGGTAGCTGTCATGTTATTCATTTCCGCCTTTTGTAGATAGCTGTCATGTTATTCATTTCCGTCTTTTGTAAATAGATGTCAGTTTGAATGATAGGTCTAAAATATCCAAGTCCTTTTGGACAATATTTTAAGAGATTAGCTTCACTTGAAAAAAGTGGGTACTGGAGATTCCCAATTCTTTGCAATTTCTTATCTTCGTATACAACACCAAAAACCATGCCTCAGTCCCAAACAAGTTGGTGTCAGCTATATGAATCCTTACTAACCATGTTTCTCCCATTAAAATTCATCTCAGGCAAGCATTGTTTATGTGACATTCTTTAAAGATTCGGTTGATTGACTCTTCTTCTGAACTTCTTATCTTGCAGTTTATCAATTCCTTGAAAGATAATCTAAATGCTGAGGTGGTACTGGGTACTGTAACAAATGTTAAGGAAGCTTGTGCTTGGCTTGGTTACACTTATCTTTTCATTAGGATGAAGATGAATCCTTTGGCCTATGGCATTGGATGGGATGAGGTATTTTTTTCATTTATTTTGGTTTGTAAATCATCGTAGACACATACTTTTGATTTATTTACATATTATCAGGGCATTTTTACCCATGTATTCATCTATTCCAAATTTAAAAAAGTACAAAAGCCCACAAGAATATGATAAGCTACCATGTCTTCAAAGTTGTCATGTACTTTTGGAAATCCTTTTGGAGTCTAGTACAATAGTTGTACACAAAGTCATGCGTTGTCCAGGTGCAGGGCGTTTCACTACATTCATCTTATTTTTGTGAACATAGAATAGTGTGAAATTTCTCTTTTTTTTTTAATACTTCCTTTTCTTTTTGAGATGGAGGGTGATTGAAGTGTTGAATGCTTGTGAAATTAAATGTCCGTGTAGGTGAATTTAATGTACCGTATAAATATAAAGGAATTGATGGGTTATTAGACATGTGCATTAGTAATTGTGATTAAATGGGAGCACACTAATTTGATCTTTTAGATTGAGGAAATACTTCAGATGAACAAGTCTTGCTTGGCCCCCTAGGCTCTTTAGCTCTTTAGTAGAAGGCTTTTCCCAACTGCACCCTGTGACTCATTTAGTAGTCAGAAGCTGGTTCAATAATACATCTCCAGCAGCATTGAAATGTATTGACTCTGAAGCCATATATTTGGTGATGCATAGTTGGATGCCAAGACTACTCCAGAGGTTTTTTCACGTTGGCTTTTCTTGAATACAGCTTCAATTGTCACTAAATGGCATTTATAAATGTGTAAATGAAATGTTGTTTGTATTTGAAGATAAAACCAATTTGAGGTACTTGTTTTTGCAAGAGGTTTGGGGAAGCAGTTAAATGATGTTGTTATCACTATTTTTAGCTGAAGCTGTCTTTTCTCTTTGGCAGGTCATGGCAGATCCATCATTAAGCTTAAAGCAAAGAGATTTTATAAGTGATGCTGCTCGTGCTCTTGACAAAGCAAAAATGATGCGTTTTGATGAGAAAAGTGGGAACTTTTATTGCACTGAGCTTGGTCGTATTGCAAGCCACTTTTATATCCAGTATACTAGTGTTGAAACTTACAATGAAATGTTGACACGCCATATGAATGAAAGCGAGGTACTTTGTTTCATTTGCCATCTCATTCACTTGATGGATCATGAAATTTGCTTTTTTTCAGTTATGATTTTGCCATTTTTAGTTTATGGCCCTTTGCTGGTGAGAATGGAGTTGTCTGCGGGGAAAACTACTATCTACAGCTTGTTCTTAAGGCCACTGCTTACTATTTGTTTGGGCAACACGTTCTTATTACTTGAGAAGTGTTACATCTACATATAGTTGATTCCTTGTATCTACTGTACTAAATGTGCTCCAAAATTGGAATAATGGTCTTTAAGATAGAAAAGGAGTCGAATGCGAAACCTGAACATAATAATTGCCATTGAAACTGTCTTTTTTAATTGATATTTTCCTAGGGATATCGGAGTAATTTGATGTGCAGGCAGTGCTATTTTGGAAGTGATAATGAAAATCATTCCCAAACGGATATGATGAAGGTCATTCCCAAACAGATATGATAAAGGTCGGACATATTTTAGGAAATTATTGTTCAAAAAGATACAGAACTTTGCTGCTTGTGAGATATAAATGATCCTCTGTTTCGTTCTGTGTGACACGCTTTTCCTTTTTTTGGTGGTTTCACATTATTTGGCTCATTCTTTTTACTTGTGTGACCCATGCATCAGCACAATGTCCAGCTTAAGTTCTTATGCAGTATCACATGTGATGCTGTTATTTATGGAAGAAAATTCATAGTGAACTTGAACAAGTAGAAGAATTTCTGTTCTAGCAGCAATTGACCTTAAAAGTTAGTGAAGTTTCTTCTTAGTATAAACTAAACACTAACCCGTGTCCTGTAAAATAGGAAGGGAGTGAGCATTCATTTTTCTCTAGCTAAAGTATTACTACAATTGTATGTGTATAGCATTTATCTAGGTAAGTTGCTAACTGTTCAAGTTTTATATGGCCCTCTTTGTTATGTTTCTTAATTGTGTGCTTCACAAAATAATTTCATTTAACAGTGACGAATTCCATGCGCTAGGTTTTGCTATCCGTTGTTTTTTATTGTGTTTCCTCTGACATCTATGTTCTCACTGGCTTGTTAGTTGATAAGTATGGTAGCTCGTTCTTCGGAATTTGAAAATATTGTGGTCCGAGATGAGGAACAAAATGAGCTCGAGATGTTGGCTCGCACATATTGTCAATTGGAAGTCAAGGGTGGTCCATCTAACAAATATGGAAAAGTTTCAATTCTTATTCAGGTCTTGGTTTGCTCTTTGTCCATTAAAAACTGTGTCGCCTCTCAGCATATAGTGTTTTAATTATGTCGATCGTATTTTGCAGCTGTACATCTCTCGAGGATCAATTGACACGTTTTCACTAATCTCTGATGCGGCTTATATAAGTGCAAGCTTGGCTCGTATCATGCGGGCTCTTTTTGAGATTTGTCTGCGTAGAGGATGGTGTGAGATGTCTGCTCTCATGTTAGACTACTGCAAGGCTGTGGATCGCCAAATATGGCCCCATCTACATCCTCTTAGACAGTTTGACAGAGATATTTCATCAGAAGTTTGTTATCTCTAAATAATTTTCTGCTAAATAAAATTTCAATTAGTTTCGATATGTTTTAATTAAGAACTGGTGTATCAGATATTGAGGAAGCTTGAAGAAAGGGAAGCTGATTTGGATCGTTTACAAGAGATGCAAGAGAAAGATATTGGAGCTTTGATTCGTTATGCACCTGGAGGAAAGGTAAATCATCTTTTACAGGTTTTGGTTTGAGGCATACCCTATGACCTTCAGTTAAAAGAGTGTTTTCACAATTCCAGGTTGTTAAGCAATTTCTGGGATATTTCCCATTAGTCCAGTTGTCTGCTACAGTCAGTCCAATCACTAGAACAGTTCTGAAGGTGACTACATTTCTGCACTTGCTTTTGTTCTATTGTTCTTGCTGAATTTTACTCCCTTTGTCCCAATTTAACTGTCCAATTTCCTTCCCGGATAATCGAAAAATATGTGTCCACTTTACTAAAACAATCATTTTCCTGCCACATTTTAGTACTTATCAATAGCATATGAGCAGTAGGGTAACATGGTATCAGCCTACATACCTAAAAAGCAAATTAATCATTAGTTAATAACTGCCTTTACTGGGTTGTTGTTGTTTAATAACTGCCTTTACCTGTGGGGTCACTTCTTCTTATGCAACTATACAATTAACGCCCGGCCACCGGCTGGTCAAAGAAGAAAAACTCAGAATGAGATGGAGGAAGCGTTTATCTATTTCTTCTATTTTTATCAAATGCAAAGAGAAAGATTGTCATGAAGCTCCTTTATTAGGTGGATTTGGTTGTAGCTCCACAGTTTGTTTGGAAGGATCGATTTCATGGCACTGCACTGCGCTGGTGGATTTTGGTTGAGGTACCCACTTGTTGATTTATCTTTGTTTTGATGGATATAGGTCTTTATCAATTGATTTCTGAATTCTGTAAAGAATTTTGCCTTAGAATTTACGTGGTAATCAAAACCTAACATTGTAGATTTTTATTCTGTAGCTTCGAACATGCTTGTTTCTTGCATTATAAAAAAATCAAGCATCATATTGTGTATGTGGAATTGGGCCTATCCTCATTCACGAGGTTTCTTTTCATGTTTACCTTTTTTGTTCTTTTGGTTTGACTTGTCTAGTATGTTGACCTTTCTTCTTAGTTCTATTGTTTCTCCGTACCGGTTTGACACTAACACATATAGCCTCAAGCAGAGCACGAAGGTGCTGTTGTTTGGGTAGGCCAGAAGGGAGATGATAAGTGATTATGCTGTGGCGAGATGATATTGTATTTGCATTTGAGTTACCTATGTTTCTCTTTTCGGTTTCTCTTTGGCAGTAAGGTGTTGAAAGTAGGTTGGATAAGAAGAAAGTCAGAAGCTTGGCGGAGGTAGGGTAATAGGATGCCAATAGCCATGCTGAGGCAAGGGCCAGTGTCTTAATAGTTTATCGTTTCAGCGGTGAAGTAAATATAAATTTTCTGGTGGTAAATGGATGCCATGGCATGAGCCATGAGGAGATTATTGTGGTCGAAGTTATTTGCAAAGTAGCTTATGTGTAAGGAAGAGAAGACAACAGTAGAAACAGAGGAATTACGCTTTGTTCCACTGCCTAGTTGTTGCTTATTAAGGTGCTTAGTCTTTTACATTACAATATGTGATTGGGTGAAACATTTAATATGTCAGGAACTTGGGAAGATTGTTCTATGAATAGTAGTTCTGTGTTCATTGTGACGACGGATATTCGCTTCAGGACCAAAACCTCTAACAAAATGGACATTAGCTTACAGAATATCTTCTTCTCGGGAAAAATTGGAACACATGAAAGAGATTAGTGAATGGGTTGATAAGGGGCTGAATAAAGGAAATGATGATATTTTAACTTTTAAGACTATTCTGGTGCTAGACAGAGTGCAGAGATAAAAAGTAAGACATGGAAGTATCCTTTTAAAAAAGGGTAAGAAATGGAGGAAGAAGAGGAACGTAGAAGAAACATAAGAGTGAAGAATCATATAAAATTTATTATGTATAATAGTTGTCTGCTTAAACACAGGAGGATACATGGTTTCTAAAGTCGCAGAAGGATACTTATGATCTATTGGTCAACAAGGGGAAAAACAAAGGATACATATGATATAGGGGAAATTTTAAATGACGCCATGTTGGAAACCGTATCTCACTGACAATTTTAGGGGCTGTATTCAAGATATCGTGGGTGACTTTCAAGATTGCTTGCTGTCCATTCAACTATATTTTACCGCCCATCTAGTGATTCATCTAAAAAATAAACTAAAAACTTCAAGGGATGACAGTGGCTGCCATTGAATTTTGCCCTCCACTTCTAATATTTTTTCAAACCTTCATGATTACTGTTTGCATCACATCTAGTTGGCCCGTGCAAGTCTTGTTTTTTTCTTGAATATACGTCAAATATTCCAATTGGAACTTAAGATTCATTTTGCACGGAGGAAGGAAGTTTCAATTTGAGCCATTTTCATCTTATGACTTAGCTAGGAATTTATTGTTGATATTTTGCTAGTTTATCTTAATAACATATTTGTCTATAACTGCCTTAGGATTCTGAGAATGACCACATTTACCATTCCGAGCTCTTCACCCTCACAAAGAAGATGGCCAGAGCGGAACCACATAAACTATCTTTTACTGTGCCAATCTTTGAGCCACATCCTCCGCAGTACTACATTCGTGCTGTTTCTGACTCATGGCTACATGCAGACGCATTGTACATCATAAATCTCCACAAACTTGCTCTTCCGGAGGTTGTTTTATCAACTTAAACTCATCTTTATATTGTTGAATATCTGCAATACTTCCCAAATTTTGAATGTTGGATGTTGGTTTTGTCTGACTTGAATTTATGTTTCTTCAGGTCCAAACATCCCACACTGAACTTCTAGATTTAAAACCCCTTCCTGTGACTGCACTTGGCAATGGAACTTTTGAGGCCTTGTATAAATTTTCTCACTTCAATCCTATACAAACACAGGTGGGTATCTAGTTTTTTCATTTCCTTAAATTGCAATAAATGTCTGGTTCATTAGTCAATATCAGCAGTAGCTTAAAACAATCTTGGCAGGCTTTTCATGTGCTGTATCACACCGACAAAAATATCCTCTTAGGAGCTCCGACTGGAAGTGGGAAGACTATATCAGCTGAGCTTGCTATGCTCCATTTATTCAATACACAGCCTGATATGAAGGTATTGTTTTGCAACTTGTTTTGCTAGATACTTCCATGTGAGTAGTCGGTGGTTTTATCAGTTTCTTTTTGTTAATATACATTTTTCTGTGTGAAATTCTCCTCAGTGATATAGATTTCACTTTCCAACCGACCTTGAATAGTCTTTGTCATTTTCAATAAGGACTTGTAAGAAGCAATGACACTTATCAAATTGTGTGACGATGTTTTAGTTCCTCCAGCTCATTTTAAAGCTAAATTTATTGGTGGGAGGGATTTAATACTTACTATCAGACCTTCAAAATGATCCCCCACGTGCTATGGCGAATGCTCGTGAATTCAATTTGATGTGGATGAGAGCTGGACTCCTGAACATGGCATCGGAGCTGGATTTTAGGTGTACTTTGTCTGTGCAAATTTGATGTCAGTATCTTATCTCGTTTCACTATGCTTTTACTGTGATCTACTTTGCAGATCGGCTCTTGGCATGTTTTAATGCCAAGTGTTAAATCACATCAGCTCTTAGATGAGTTTTTCTTGTTAATTAAGCAATCAGAGTTGAGATAGTTCTGGGAAAACCCGTTCAGGGGTCTAAGAGTAAGAAAAATCTTACATTTATTAATCGTAAGAACTTGAGTTGCGAGCCTATACTGCCCCATACTGTAGTGGTTAAGTGAGCTGTAAATACAGAAAAGAGAAGGATATTTCTCCACCTATGTCTAATTGTTATTTTAGTGGATGCTATGGTCTTTTACAAATTTTTGTGGATGTTAGTGGTTGATGATAATTAAGTGACCTGTTCAGCTAGAGCTTGTTTAACTGCTTGAATTTCTTAAGTAATTCCAGAGAGATTTCTCTCTCTTGCATCAGTAACTGCAACATAAAGTGTGGGACAACCTTATGCTCCTTGGTTAGGATGTACAGATCCCAAATTGATCCCATAGGGGAGACTAGGTAATTATTAGCCCCTTGGGAGCAGTTGGGATTAAGTTTCCCGATTCTGACCAGTTAATGGCTATATCTTTCTGTTGAATCTTAAAAAAATAAAAAGAAGACACTATTACATGCTGATTCAGGATGTTGGAAAATTACGTATTTAATTTTGTCTATTTAAGATTTCCCATCATTATACGTGTACCTCAACTCTTCAACTTCATCATTGCCTATGGTCTTTTAGTGATTTTCTACCTGCAGGTTATCTATATAGCACCTTTAAAGGCTATTGTTCGTGAGAGAATGACGGACTGGAGAAAGCGTCTTGTTTCCCAACTTGGAAAGAAGATGGTGCGTGAAGTTTCTTTTGTTTGGGCATTATTTTTATGACTCATAGATGTACTATCACTGCAACTCAAATATTTTAAGCAGGTTGAAATGACTGGTGACTACACCCCGGATCTAATGGCTCTCTTGTCAGCAGACATCATTATCTCCACTCCTGAAAAGTGGGATGGTATTAGTCGCAATTGGCACAGTCGAAGCTATGTCACTAAGGTGCAATATCTCATTCGTTTTTATACCTTTGATTGTTTGTTTGTTAAGCTATTTGTACGTAATATCAAAATTATAACATCAACATTCTCTTCATGAATGCTCTCTTGAACATAATCAAATGTTCAAACCTACATCAATAGGTTGGGCTTATGATTTTGGATGAGATTCATTTACTTGGAGCTGATCGAGGACCCATACTTGAGGTACACAGCTGATTATCACTGAATGTCTCTCACACTTGTATTGCAAGTGCTTTGACTTGTCATTCTTTTTTTTTCTTTTTCTTTTTTCTTCTTCTGCGTCTTCATCTTCATCTTCTTCTGTGATTGGCCAGTTATAGTTATTCATATTCAAGCACTAAGTGAGTGCTGTGTTCAAAATATAGAAAAGGATAGTTCCCTTTTTATATAGGTAGGGAGCTAACAAACTCCATCAACTCATCTATATCATGCACAAGATTTAAATCTAACTATATTAGGTCTTTTACTTCCTTCAGAGCATAAATTTCCTCTCTCTATGTAGCCCAAAGGACATAGAGAGAGAGAGAGAGAGAGAGAGAGAGAGAGAGCATTCCAGACTTTCCATCTACATAAAGGCATCACCCATAACCCAAAAAAGATTAAAAAACATGCACGTCATCTCTTGTTTTTGCAAGAACAAATGATTAGCATTTACCAATTCACTCCCACGCATCCATTTGTTCGAATTGTCTTGAATAAGGAGGCTCCCTTGACCTCGTTGAAGTGTACTTTTAACCTTTGCTATCAATATCCATGATACCATGTTTTACCCTGAATGAGTTAATAATGGGTGCAATTAAGCAACTCCATTGAGGTGTGAATTGGCTGGAAGGATGTAATGTTAGTTTTGTTCCACATTGGTGGAGAGATGGTTGTTATCTCCTTATATGATGTTGGGCAATTCACGCCTCATCAACTAACTTTTGGGGTTGAGTTAGGCCAAGGTTCATTTCTTATCATGGTAACAGTGACACTTCGCATGTAGCTTTGGGCGATGGTCGGCCAAACCTCAGTGTTCAACTGAATTTAAATCCCACATCTTTGTGATGATGGTGGGGGAAAACCTTAGCAAGGAATAAGGATGTTGAGTTCCTAAGGGCGAGTGTACATAACACACTGGGCAAATACTACATCAGCATGCTAGGTATATCAAAAAAGCAAGCTTTAGACCCTAATGACGCGTTTTAAAGCCGTGGTGGGCCCAGGCCCAACACGAACAATATTACTAATTGGATGGTCTATTACATATAGTATATATGTGCCAGGCCCATGCCTATTCTTGGTTTACCTAATGTTGGACCCTCATGTTATATTGTCCACGTTCCAGTTAACTAGGCCTTAGCGTGGGGGGTGTTAGATTATCCCACATTGGTGGAGGAAATGGTTGTCTCCTTATATGGTTTTGGGAAATTCTCACCCCATGAGCAAGCTTTTGGGGTTGAGTTAGGCTCAAAGTCCATTTGTTATCTGCAAGGAAAATAGCCTTTTGGAAATCAGTGGATATTTTTATCAGGATCTTGGTTGTGTCAGATCTGTTGCCCTCGCGTGGTCCTTTGATTCATTGACTATATTGTAATCTCTTGATCATGTCTAATGCTGGATTTTCTGCTTCTAGGTTATTGTCTCAAGGATGAGATACATATCTTCTCAAACAGAGCGCTCAGTTCGGTTTGTTGGCCTGTCGACAGCATTAGCAAATGCACAGTATGTGCTTTATTGCTATATTCTTTACTCTTCTTTTATGTACAAACGTGCTAATGGGTTTCATGGAGTTTTTGCTTTGTTGATTGTTCCGTTTTAGCAATAGATTGGAAGGTTACTACTTTTTATCTTGTTAACTCTTAAATGACATTCTTCATGCTTCTTCAAACCCAGTAATTTGGCTGATTGGTTGGGTGTTGATGAAAATGGTCTCTTCAATTTCAAGCCAAGTGTGAGGCCTGTTCCCCTTGAAGTTCATATTCAGGCAAGTGGAGCTGTTGATTATAAGCTGCCCAAGGACCATCATCATCAAAGTAGACTTAAGTATATTTACATTACTATTATCATGCTTTAATAGTGATTTATGAATCCTTTCCTTTAACAGGGATATCCTGGGAAGTTCTACTGCCCGAGGATGAATAGTATGAACAAGCCCGCATATGCTGCTATATGTACCCATTCACCAACAAAACCAGTTCTAATCTTTGTCTCATCTCGTCGCCAAACAAGGCTTACAGCACTGGACCTTATTCAGGTGAGATAACAAATCATGTTTGAACTGTATCTATCTGAATATTTCTATCTCGTAGTAATGGTAACTAATCTGTTACATTTTCTTTCTGAATTCAAAGTTTGCAGCTTCAGATGAGCACCCGAGGCAGTTCATAAACATGCCAGAAGATGCACTTCAGATGGTTCTTTCTCAAGTCACAGACCAGAACTTGAAGCACACCTTACAATTTGGAATTGGATTGCACCATGCTGGACTGAATGATAAAGACAGATCATTGGTCGAGGAACTATTTGCAAACAACAAGATTCAGGCAACTATATCATCTGAAAATTTTAGATCTCTAGGAGCAATAATATGCTGAAATTGAAGCTTATATTTGAGTCATTTTGGCTGCAAATTTCTAGGTGTTGGTCTGTACAAGTACGTTAGCATGGGGTGTAAACCTTCCTGCACATTTGGTTATTATTAAGGTACGTGTCTGTACGTAGTCTTATCCGCTTTCCAGAATTTGGTCAAAGTCAGGAATGCTATAATATCGTCTCCCTTTGCAATGCACGCATACCATGGGCTTATTGTCATCTTTTTTCAGCTTTATTTGTTACATCGCATTCTTACAGATATGCTGTATACTGGATCACATTTCACTTTACTGGTTTTAAACTTGCTTTAATCCATTTCTTACTAATAAATGGAGTTCCTTTCATATAACTAAAATTTTGAAGGTTATTTGAAGTCCCTAAATTCTTTTTCTCCTTTATTTCTGTTGGGAAAATACTCCAAAATGAATTTTGACCCCAAATGTTCTTCAATATTGCACTTCTCTATTAGTGTGAATTCAGTAAAACATAAGTGGTTTATACTCTGTTTTCTGTGGAATATTTTGGGTCTTCTTTTGTAAAGTTCAACTTTGATCATACGTAATAGGACATCTCCTTTTTATCCTCTTGTTGCAATAGACAAATTTTTAAGTCTTTCTTCTTTCTCTCTCTTAAAAAAAATGCATCCTCCGTTTCAATTTAGATGAGGTACTTTCCCTATAAGTCCGTTCCAAAGAGAATAACACATTTATATATTTGGAAACAATTTAACTTTAAACTTTTCATTTTATCCATTTTACCCTTAATGAGAAGTTTTTATGGCCACACAAATATCATGGCCCCACAAAGCTTTTACCCCTTAAGCTTTTAGGACAACAAGTTTCAAAAGTCTTCTTTTTCTTTCTTAAACTCCATGCCGAGTCAAACTACTTAATCTAAATTAAAAGAAAGGGAGTAGATACATATATTTCTTCTCCTTGCCTTCCTTCGATGAGTATAATCTGCTCATCCTAACAGATAACTGTGTTTTTATGTTTTTTAATGACAGTCAAAGTTAGTTCTTCTCAAATGAAGTGTTTAGTTCTTTTCTATTTTTGGTCTAAAGGAAAGTATTTAGAAGATCATGAATCTTTGTTTGATGTTTTGGAATCCTTGTGCGAAGGAAAAGGATTTAGGAGTGTTTTCCTGCATTCCACATTGTAATTATGGGTGACTCCACAGTTTTTGTGTAGCCTATTTGTTAATATACAAATATATTACCTCTAAAACAATCAAAGTTTTTCATGCGTCCTCAAGATGCACACCATCTTTGGTGTCTAAAATATATAGATCCTTCTGCAGGGAACAGAGTACTATGATGGGAAGGCAAAAAGATATGTTGATTTCCCAATCACTGATATATTACAAATGATGGGTCGAGCTGGTCGTCCACAATATGATCAACATGGAAAAGCTGTTATTCTTGTTCATGAACCCAAGAAGAGCTTCTATAAAAAGGTTATCTATATTTCTTTTCTTTGAATAATTTATCTTGACTATAATGTTGCTTTTTCTTTCTTTCAATTATTCAAGTGCCTAGTATATTGCATTTTCTTCCCAACACGTAGATAATGTGCTCTCTTTTTGCAGTTTCTGTATGAACCATTCCCAGTTGAAAGTAGCCTGAGAGAGCAATTGCATGACCACATCAATGCTGAGATCGTTACGGGAACAATCTGTCATAAAGAGGATGCAGTGCATTATCTCACTTGGACCTACTTATTCCGTAGATTGGTATGGTTTGGTGGTCTTAGGGCAGGCAATTTAGCTTTTGTTGCTCCAAGTTTTCCATCTTGCACCAATCTGCTTGATGCATGCTTTTCTTTCTGCTAGTAATCATAAGTATGTTGTTTGATTGCAAATCTGATATGGGTTACTCATTAATGTAACATATTAATATGAAATTTCTAAATATGTAATGAACTAAGTTGTGTCTCCATCAGTTAAGTGCCATATAAATGGAAGTCCAGTAAATGAAATGAGTCTTTTCAAATGAGGTAGACTTAATAGTAATACAAGAGCTTTAAGAGTGACCCTGTTGCCATTATCTGTTGTTTATGTTGTCTATTTCGGAAGGTAAGTGTTATTGCTAACTTACCATTGCAAACATGTAACAATTGGAATTGGAAAAAGTGTGTGGTGGGTAAAGGGTTTATTTCAATTGTATCAAGCATATTGTTATTTGATCTAGTAAGAGGATTTATTTCGGACTGTTGTGACCTTTAAGATCTATATTATTGTAATCAACAAGCAGACAAAGGGAACACACTTATTCAAGCAGCAGTTATAGTTGCACAAGAAAAACACTTGCCTGTTTGATGTGCTTTACCGCTTACTGCTTGTGAGAAAGTACGGGAGAAAATATATTATTGATATTGGATGATAAATACAATACAAGAGGTCCCTATTTATAGCTAAACACTACAAGGAGATATTACTCCTCTTCCAATGTGGGACAAGACTACACTATACATATCTGTAAACTAACACTCCCCCTCAAGTCGGTGCATACACATCATATGTACCGAGCTTGTTACACATGTAGCTAATACGAGAACCAGTAAGAGACAATATCTGCTAGTTGATTATTCGACTTTACAAACTTTGTAACAATATCTCCTGAAAGTAGTTTTTCTCTGACAAAGTGACAGTCGATCTCAATGTGTTTAGTCCTCTCATGGAACATCGGATTTGACGCAATATGAAGAGCAACTTGGTTATCACCAACTAGTTCCATCTTGCTGATTTCTCCGAACTTTAACTTCTTGAGCAACTGCTTGACCCAAACTAACTCACACGTTGCCATATCCATGGCCCGATATTTGGTTTCGGCACTAGATCGAGCAACTACATTCTGTTTCTTGCTCTTTCACGAGACCAAGTTACCTCCTACTAGAACACAATATCCAGACATATAACGTCTATCAGAAGGTGATCCTGCCCAATCAGCAACTGTGTACCCAACAATCTGCTCGTGGCCTCGATCTTCGAATAGTAATCCTTTGCCTGGAGCTGACTTTATATACCGAAGAATGCGAACAACTGCATCCCAGTGACTATCACAGGGAGAATCCATAAACTAACTTACAACACTCACCGGAAAAGAAATGTCAGATCTAGTCACTGTGAGGTAATTCAATTTTCCAACCAACCTCCTATATCTCGTAGAGTCTCTAAGAGGCTCCCCCTGTCGAGGCAGAAGCTTAGCATTCAGATCCACATGAGAGTCAATAGGTCTGCAACTCATCATTTCAGTCTCCTCAAGAATGTCTAAGGCACACTTCCGCTGTGAAATAACAATACCTAAGCTAGACTGAGCGACCTCAATACCTAGAAAATACTTCAGTCTGCCTAGATCCTTAGTCTGGAAGTGCTGAAAGAGATGCTGTTTCAGATTAGTAATACCATCCTGATCATTGCCAGTAATAACAATATTATCAACATAAACCACCAGATAAATACACAGATTAGGAGCAAAATGCCGATAAAACACAGAGTGATTAGCCTCACTGCGAGTCATGCCGAACTCCTGAATAATTGTGCTGAACTTACCAAACCAAGCTCGAGGGGACTGTTTCAAACCATATAGTGACCTGCGCAATCTGCACACACAACCATTAAACTCCCCCTGAGCAACAAAACCAGGTGGTTGCTCCATATAAACTTCTTCCTCAAGATCACCGTGGAGAAAAGCATTCTTAATGTCTAACTGATAAAGAGGCCAATGACGTACAACAGCCATGGACAAAAAGAGACGAACAGATGCTACTTTAGCCACGGGAGAGAAAGTATCACTATAATCAAGCCCAAAAATCTGAGTATATCCTTTTGCAACAAGACGAGCCTTAAGCCGATCAACCTGGCCATCCGGGCCGACTTTGACTGCATAAACCCAACGACAACCAACAGTAGACTTACCTGCAGGAAGAGGAACAAGCTCCCAAGTGTCACTCGCATGTAAAGCAGACATCTCGTCAATCATAGCATGTCGCCATCCTGGATGAGATAGTGCCTCACCTGTAGACTTAGGGATAGAAACAGTGGACAAAGAAGATATAAAAGCATAATGAGGTGACGACAGGCGATGATAATTTTAACCGACATAGTGGGGATTGGGATTAAGTGTGGATCATACACCTTTGCGGAGTGCAATTGGTTGACTAAGAGGAGACAAGTCCGCAGTAGGTGCAGAATCTGATGCGGGGCGTGAATCACCTGGGCCTGATGCTGGATGTGGACGACGATGATAAGTCAAGAGTGGTGGAGCTGCAGAAGGTTGAACTGGATTATGTGGAGGAACTGGAGCTATAGGTGGTGGAGCTACAACCGGAGCTGTAGGTGGTGGAACTGGAGCTATAGGTGGTAGAGCTACAACTGGAGCTATAGGTGGTGGAGCTACAACTGGAGCTGTAGATGGTGGAACTGGAGCTATAGGTGGTGGAGCTACAATTGGAGCTGTAGGTGGTGGAGCTGGAGTGACTGAATCTCCAAAAGATGAAACTGGTAGTACCTCAGAAATATCTAAGTGATGACCCGAACCTGTGAAGTATGATTGGGTTTCAAAGAAGGTAACATCAGCGGACATAAGGTACCGCTGGAGGTCAGGAGAGTAGCATCGATACCCCTTTTGTGTTCTCGAGAAACCCAGAAATACGCACTTAAGAGCACGAGGAGCTAACTTATCTGTTCCTGGAGTAAGGTTATGGACAAAACAAGTGCTTCCAAAGATACGGGGTGGAAGAGAGAACAAAGGTAAATGGGGAAACATGACAGAGAATGGAACTTGGTTCTGGATAGCTGAAGATGGCATACGATTAATAAGATAGCAAGATGTAAGAACGGCATCCCCCCAAAAACGCAACGGAGCATGAGATTGTATGAGTAGGGTACGAGCAGTTTCAATAAGATGTCTATTCTTTCTTTCAGCTACCCCATTTTGTTGAGATGTGTACGGACAAGATGTTTGATGAATAATCCCATGAGATTTCATAAACTGCTGAAATGGGGAAGACAAATACTCTCGGGCATTATCACTACGAAATGTGCGAATAGAAACCCCAAATTGATTTTGAATTTCAGCGTGGAAGGTCTGGAAAATAGAAAACAGCTCAGATCGATTTTTTATCAAAAATATCCAAGTGCACCTGGAATAATCATCAATGAAACTGACAAAGTAGCGGAATCCTAAGGTGGAACTGACCCGACTAGGACCCCAAACATCTGAATGGACTAAAGTAAAAGGTGACTCTGCTCGATTATCAAGACGCCGAGGGAAATGGGAGCGGGTATGCTTACCGAGCTGACATGACTCACACTCTAGAGCTGACAAGTGAGATAAACCAGATACCATTTTCTGAAGTTTTGACAAACTGGGATGTCCCAACCGTTTATGTAATAAATCTGGTGAATCAGTAACATGACAAGTTGTTGAAGGAAGACAAGATGTGAGTCCATGTTATTTAGCAAGGATAAGGTAATAAAGTCTATTTGATCCGCCATGTACTGCGTTCCTGTATAAAAACATGGTCATCAAGAAATAAAACAGCGCATTTAAGTGATTTGGCTAAGCGACTAACAACTATTAGATTAAAAGGACTATTGGGAACATAAAGGACTGAATCTAAAGGTAAGGAAGGAAGTGGGCTTGCTTGACCTATTGCAGTTGCCATGGTTTGAGACCCATTGGCCATTGTGACTTTTGGAAGAAGTTGAGAATACGAAATAGTAGTGAAAAGACATTTGTTACCAGTAATGTGATCTGATGCACCCGAATCAATGACCCAAGACTCGGAGGATGAAGATTGGGAGAAACAAGTCACGCTATTACGTGTTTGAATAACAGAAGCTATCTCAGAAGATGTTTGCTTACATGCTTTGTACTGAAGGAGCTCAATATAATTTGCTAAAGAAACCATCCGACTATTCAAAGTATCGGTTCCCATGTCGCTACAATTTGTAGTAGCAGGGTTAACTTGAAATAGTGGAAATAAGTAACTCCTGTGAGAAAACTGAAGAAATAGCTTGAAAAAAACTGTTTACAGCAGGAAAACAGAACACTGTTTATGCTGGAAACACTGTAGCTTGCAGGAATCTGCTGTAGCTGACGGAAAAACTCAAAGTGGTTGGAATGAAACAAAACCAGTGAGGGTAGGATCGGAATTATCAGGCGATCCTACTGTTCAACTGAAATGTTTTCAAAATCTGGCCGGAACAGTGCTCACGCGCCGGCACGTGGGTCAGATCTCGCCGGAAAAAGTTTTTTTTCCAGGCGCGTGAGGGCGCATGGACGCGTGTTTTCCGATGGGGTTGACTGGGGTTTGGTCGCCGGAGCCTGAGGAG
This sequence comes from Nicotiana otophora, assembly GCA_000715115.1. Lineage (NCBI taxonomy): Eukaryota > Viridiplantae > Streptophyta > Magnoliopsida > Solanales > Solanaceae > Nicotiana > Nicotiana otophora. The sequence goes on from AWOL01S0035155.1 coordinate 150,540, forward strand.
TCTTGTGGTGGTGTTGGTTTTTGCACAACACTAACAGAAAGTGATTTGCTTACGGACAGCTTTCTAAGTCGCCGGAAAATTGCACGGCGACGAGGTCTTTCTCCCAGGAAGTCGCTGGAATGATGCACATCGATGGGTTTCTCACTAATGCTCTGATACCATGTGAGAAAGCACGGGAGAAAATATATTATTGATATTGGATGATAAATACAATACAAGAGGTCCCTATTTATAGCTATACACTACAAGGAGATATTACTCCTCTTCCAATGTGGGACAAGACTACACTATATATATCTGTAAACTAACATTGCTGATAGACTTGTGCCATCGAAGAGTTAAAAATAAGGAGCGTCTGAGTTCTACACCAGGTAGCCAAGTCTTGTCAAAGCTCAAGTTGAAACAGCTTGTGCCAAAATTTAATCATTTCCAATGGGACAGTAATAGCTAATCTGCAAATCTGTTTATTAATTATTTAACTATATAGACCTTGTGTTTTGGGCTACGGCAAGCTTTATTAGTTTTTTACAACAACAACAACAACATACCCAGTCTTATCCCACACCGTGGGGTCTAGAGTACTACTCATTGCATCCTTCTGCCTCTCCAGTTGGATCTTGCATGTGTAGTATGTTCCATCTCATGCAAAAGGACAAGAGAATAGTTACATTTCTGTATACTGCCTGTTTAGATGCCCTTTGCAGTGAACAGAAATTTACTTGATTTGTGGGGAGTCACTGTGGGGCATAATCGGAATTTGGTTCAAAGTCTTACCCTAGTGAAGGCCCCCTCTATCTCCCACCATTAGATTTGTGGTTCGAGGCACCAAGAGGGAACAGTAGGAGGGCACGATGGCCCCTGGGAAGGGAATGGGGGTAAACAAAGGATGTTACCAGAAAACAAAACAAAACAAAATAAAATAAAAGATAAAGGAGAGATGACACGACACCTAAAATGAATGAGAAGAAATTACATTTTCACTTCAATCTACTAATGCATCACTAGTGATCAATGATGTTACTTTTTTTTTTGAATAAGATGATGTTTTTAAGACTATCTTCTATGTTTGAAGAATTATAAACAATATGATGTACTACTCTTTCCCTGCTAGTTATTATGTTTGCCAATCACAGAGTTTTTTCTGGCAGATGGTTAACCCAGCTTATTATGGCTTAGAGGTTGCAGAACCTGGGATTCTAAATTCTTATTTGTCTAGGTAAAATGAAAGCACTACATACTCTTGAAATAGAATTTCTAGGATATTTCTGTTTGTACTCACCTTATTTTTTAAGCAGCTTGGTGCAAAGCACATTTGAGGATCTAGTAGATAGTGGATGCATCAAGATTACTGAGGATAGTGTCGAACCACTGATGTTGGGCTCAATAGCATCTCAATATTATCTCAAGTACACCACTGTATCAATGTTTGGCTCAAAAATAGGACCTGATACATCTCTCGAGGTTTGTAGAACACCTAACGTGGATGTTCAAACCTTATTTCTCTGTCTTAAATGATTTTACGCATACGTAGATTAAATATATTTCTTGGTATTCCTGTTTATCTTTTACTTTAGGTTTTCCTACAAATACTATCTGGTGCTTCAGAATACGATGAGCTCCCCGTGAGGCATAATGAGGTAATTTTCTGAACAAGTATATTTGAAGGAAGTTGTTTCTGAACAATTTGTTGCTTTTCAACTCATTCAATTGCTTTTATTGTTGCCTTGTATATAACTTGCTTGTTTTGACAAGTAGGCTAAGAACATTGCTTGTCCTGTTTGTTGCTGACATTTGTAAATTATTTGATCTACAAACCAAAAGTAATATGTACATTCTGTTAAGAAATGGCCTGTGGATTTGAAATTTCAAAACTATGCATCAACTGCTTCTTTACTGGTCTATTGTACTCATTGTCTGCTCATTTTTCTCTATACCAGGAAAACTACAATGAAAAATTATCAGAGAAAGTTCCATATGCTGTCGACCACAGTCGCCTAGATGACCCTCATGTGAAAGCAAATTTGCTCTTTCAGGTAGGGGTTCTGGCTTTTGGCTGCTAGTTTCTATTTAACATCAACAGGATATTTTCTGTTCACTTCTCTCTCTTGTCGCTGGGGTGGGGGTGTTATTTCCATGTGATGTAATATTTCTTGTTCTTTTTCCTTAAACATGTCACTGTTTTGCAGGCTCATTTTTCCCAATCAGAGCTACCAATCAGCGATTATGTCACAGACTTGAAGTCTGTGCTGGATCAAAGTATACGTATTATTCAGGCCATGATAGATATTTGTGCTAACAGTGGATGGCTCTCAAGTACCATTACCTGTATGCATCTGTTGCAAATGGTCATGCAGGTCTTGCTACTGCTTGCAAAGCTTTCTTTATCTATTAACTGTAATATATATAGTGTGTGTGTATATATATATATATCGGCCTCCCTGCTATTTTTCCCTTTTTATCTTATGAGTTCCCTTTTCCTGTGCTTCTTCTCTCTAAACTCGTCATAGATAGATAGAGATAGAGATAGAGATAGAGATAGAGAGAGACAGAAATATATAAACGAAATTAATTATATTTAGTTTAATTAATTATAAAAACTAAAAACATACATTTTGTAAGAACATCATAAAATGCATGTTTGATAAAATAAATTAATATTTATAAATATAATGTCATAACATTATTCAAATGTTTGACAAAACTAATCTATCAATTCTACCTAAAAAATGAACAACATGCAATGTGAAATAACAAGTCAATACTACTAAAACAAGTAAATTGGAATCATAAATATAACACAATTTTAAAATCCAAAAAATTAAAATAAAATAGTTTAACATATGTCAAATTCTAACATAATAAAAATAAGTTCCAATACAACTTAAGATTATGAAACATAATAAGTTTATAACCTCGTTCAACAACGAAATTCTACTTTAATGGCATCATTCATTATATGCCAAGTTTGTTAATAACTCATTATTTTTAATATTAGGAGGTGTAGTTTCAAAAACTAGAATAATAATGCAGTTACGCTAAATGAAGAAAATAAAATAAAAAAGAAATAAAATATACGAGCAATTACATGGAATTACAAGAAGTAAATGTAGAGAAATAGAAGATAAATACAACAACAACAACAACATACCCAGTATATTCCCATAAATAAAGATAAATAGAAGTAAATGTAGAGAAATAAAAGATAAATAATTTACAAAGAAAAATACAACAACAACAACAACCCAGTATAATCCCACTAAGTGGGGTCTGGGGAGGGTAGTGTGTACGCAGACCTTACCCCTACCATGAGGTAAAGAGGCTGTTTCCAATAGACCCTCGGCATCCTTCCCTCCAAGAACTCCCCACCTTGCTCTTGGGGTGACTCGAACTCACAACCTTTTGGTTGGAAGTGGAGGTTGCTTACCATTAGAGCAACCCCTCTTGTCAGAAATTAAAACAGAAATTAAAAAGGAAAAAAAATTAAAAAAAATTAAAATAATGGAAATAAAAGTTATAAAGAAATAAATTAAAATAAAAATAAAAGGAAAAGAAATTAAAAAGTAACCTTGTAACTACACAATGTAATTACCGCCAATTCTCACCTCCCTTTGAGAATTGGAGAGTGTAATTACACCTCTCCAATTCACCTAATTCCATGCAGCCCAAGTAATTACTTGGTCAGACAAACATGTCAAACTTTGTAATTACATCCAATTACACTCAAATCCAATTTCTAGGTGGCTTTCCAAACGACTCCTTAGTTTTACTGATAAGAAATACTCTTATAAGAGTAACATCCTACTATCTACTGATGTTGTCTTTATGGATGTTTAGCATGTTTCTGTTTTATTGCATTCTGTAAATTATTTGAACGCGGAACATATGTTTATCACTATGTAGATGTTTATGTCCAGCTTATCACTAATTCTTATATCTAGATCAAGTGAAAGTACTGAAGTATCTGAATTGGAAATTTGTTTGTGATCAGTATTACACACCAAAATTTGGTCGTGCACAAACTTACTAGTATTTCTTTTCTTTCCAACCATTTTGAAAGTAAATTTCTAAAACAGTTGTGAGACTAATTATGATACATGGGAGTGAATGTTAGTCCTCTAGGTCCAATATCAACAAGATGAATGTCGTAGATGCGGATATTATTTAGTTGTCAATGAAGTGGGAGGAAAACTATGAGGTCTCAAGTTCAAATCCTATCGAAGGCAAAAACAATACTAGGTGATTTCTTGGCGTTTGCCTAAACCTTGGTGGGTAGAGTTACCTAGTACCTATGCTGGTAGGAAGTAACAGGTACCCGGTGATACAATAGAGGTGCGTGCAAGCTGACTCGGGCACTCCGTCATCCAAAAAGAAAGAGAAATGAGGATAATAAGATGGATCTGTAGTCATACAAAACTGGAAAAGATTAGAAAATGATAAAATCAAACCGATGGTCCAAGTAACACTGAAATGATTTGACTATGTCATGCTAAACCTCCATATGCGCTAATTTCTAGAATAGCATAATTATGATGATTGATGATGTGAAAAGGATATTAGATAGGCAGAATCAAAATTACATAAATAGAAAGTTTGTCTCAAAAGAAGTTTTTCTCTCGAAACCATTGAAAACATAGATGTGAATAGGACGGAAGCAAATGATCCATATAGGTGATGCCAAATTGTTAGGATTAAAAGTTCATTGTTGTTACGCTTAGATCTGGTCTGGCATTTGCTAGGAGTCTTCTGTTCGGGTAAAGACTTGTTTTTGCACATAGGAATAAGTTCAAGATTTGGAGAATATTTATTTTATGTGAGAAGGCACGGGAGAAAATATGTTATTGATATTAGATACACACTATAATACAAGAGGTCCTATTTATAGCTATAGTCTACAAAGTACATATTACTCCTATTCCAATGTGGGACTACACATAACTAACACTCCCCCTCAAGCCGGTGCATACACATCATATGTACCGAGCTTGTTACACATGTAACTAATACGAGAACTAGTAAGAGACTTAGTGAAAATATCTGCTAATTGATCATTCGACTTTACAAACTTTGTAACAATATCTCCTGAAAGTATTTTTTCTCTGACAAAGTGACAGTCGATCTCAATGTGTTTAGTCCTCTCATGGAACACCGGATTTGACGCAATATGAAGAGCAGCTTGGTTATCACACACTAGTTCCATCTTGCTGATTTCTCCGAACTTTAACTCCTTGAGCAACTGCTTGACCCAAACTAACTCACACGTCGCCATAGCCATGGCCCGATATTCGGCTTCGGCGCTAGATCGAGCAACTACATTCTGTTTCTTGCTCTTCCACGAGACCAAATTACCTCCTACTAGAACACAATATCCAGACGTAGAACGTCTATCAAAAGGTGATCCTGCCCAATCAGCATCTGTGTACCCAACAATCTGCTCGTGGCCTCGATCCTCGAATAGTAATCCTTTGCCTGGAGCTGACTTTATATACCGAAGAATGCGAACAACTGCATCCCAGTGACTATCACAGGGAGAATCCATAAACTGACTTACAACACTCACCGGAAAAGAAATGTCAGGTCTAGTCACTGTGAGGTAATTCAATTTGCCAACCAACCTCCTATATCTCGTAGGGTCTCTAAGAGGCTCCCCCTGTCCAGGCAGAAGCTTAGCATTCGGATCCATAGGAGAGTCAATAGGTCTGCAACCCATCATTCCAGTCTCCTCAAGAATGTCTAAGGCATACTTCCGCTGTGAAATAACAATACCTGAGCTAGACTGAGCGACCTCAATACCTAGAAAATACTTCAATCTGCCCAGATCCTTAGTCTGGAAGTGCTGAAAGAGATGTTGCTTCAGATTAGTAATACCATCCTGATCATTACCAGTAATAACAATATCATCAACATAAACCACTAGATAAATACACAGATTAGGAGCAGAATGCCGATAAAACACAGAGTGATCAGCCTCACTACGAGTCATGCCGAACTCCTGAATAATTGTGCTGAACTTACCAAACCAAGCTCGAGGGGACTGTTTCAAACCATATAGTGACTTGCGCAATCTGCACACACAACCATTAAACTCCCCCTGAGCAACAAAACCAGGTGGTTGCTCCATATAAACTTCTTNCTTAGTGAAAATATCTGCTAGTTGATCATTCGACTTTACAAACTTTGTAACAATATCTCCTGAAAGTATTTTTTCTCTGACAAAGTGACAGTCGATCTCAATGTGTTTAGTCCTCTCATGGAACACCGAATTTGGCGCAATATGAAGAGCAACTTGGTTATCACACACCAGTTCCATCTTGCTGATTTCTCCGAACTTTAACTCCTTGAGCAACTGCTTAACCCAAACTAACTCACACGTTGCCATAGCCATGGCCCGATATTCGGCTTCGGCGCTAGATCGAGCAACTACATTCTGTTTCTTGCTTTTCCATGAGACCAAATTATCTCCTACTAGAACACAATATCCAGACGTATAACGTCTATCAGAAGGTGATCCTGCCCAATCAGCATCTGTGTACCCAACAATCTGCTCGTGGCTTCGATCCTCGAATAGTAATCCTTTGCCTGGAGCTGACTTTATATACCGAAGAATGCGAACAACTGCATCCCAGTGACTATCACAGGGAGAATCCATAAACTGACTTACAACACTCACCGGAAAAGAAATGTCAGGTCTAGTCACTGTGAGGTAATTCAATTTGCCAACCAACCTCCTATATCTCGTAGGGTCTCTAAGAGGCTCCCCCTGTCCAGGCAGAAGCTTAGCATTCGGATCCATAGGAGAGTCAANTCAGTGACTATCACAGAGAGAATCCATAAACTAACTTACAATACTCACCGGAAAAGAAATGTCAGGTCTAGTCACTGTGAGGTAATTCAATTTTCCAACCAACCTCCTATATCTTATAGTCTCTCTAAGAGGCTCCCCCTGTCCAGGCAGAAGCTTAGCATTCGGATCCATATGAGAGTCAATAGGTCTGCAACTCATCATTCC